>CAUYSK010124750.1:0-53549 GCA_963575035.1 Avahi laniger | reverse complement strand
AGGTGGCCTCACTGCATAGTCCCTCTATCTGTGGGTTCCAGCAGGTGATAATGGTGCCCCCAGTAATATGCACCCCAGGGTACTACACTCTGCCCAGTGGTTTCCCTATATCCTGCCCACAACTCTATAAATATTGCTTTTATTAAACTCTCCTCAAGTTACCCAATACAAGTGTGCCCCTGATCAATACAATATAATGTACCCCCATGGTTTAAATGGTATTCCGCTGTGCATATTATTTAGCAACCGGCCTTTTTCACTTTCTATATCATGTCTATCTTCCCGCATCAGCACAGATAGCATTCACCTCGCCCCTCCTAATATTTGCATGTACCACCTGGAGTACGTGTTTCCTAACGTGTGTGACCTTCCCCTATTGCTGGACATTCAGGTTGTTATCAACTTTTCCCACTTACAAGTGCTGACAAAATGAGCATACCTGCACGTATCTGTCTGTCTATGCTGTGTCTCTTTGGGGTAAACGTGCCTGCTGTAACTTAAAGGTCAAGGGGCAGGTTCTGAAGTCACATCTCCCAGGATTCAAATCCCATCTCTTCTACTTAATGGCTGTGCAACCGTGGGTATATTTAGCCACCTCCCCCTTCAGTTTCCTCATCCATGAAAAGGTGACAATACTATCCCATACGGCTGCTGGGAGGGGCACTCTATAGGACCAGCCTAAGGATTGAATGATATAAAACATCTAAAACATCTAGCACATTCACCTTCTCTAAGATCGTCTCCCCATCTGTAAAATGATGATATCACTTTCCCAGTTGAGAGGTTTTGAGGATTAAATCTCACAGTGTTGTAAAGATTAAGTGACATAATCTGAGTAAAGCACTTAGTACCATGCCTGGTCCATAAACATAAGCTCTGGTTATTATTGCCCATAATCTCTACTAAATTTGGTATTTTATTACAGGTATTAAGACAACTGCATAAGCTTTACGGCAGTTACATTTTATGTTGATTATGGTTCGTAACAACTAAAAATATTTGCTCAGAGTAATTTAGGCAGAAGACTTTACTTAAGTAGACCCTTTAGGCACAGAAATATACATAGAAACTTACTTTATTAATTTGTTCCTTGTTATTTCCTGTTGGGGAAATTAACCAAAGTGCTTTCCCTAGCTGTAACATGTTCAGTGCGAGTCTGGGGGCTGGCGGGTGAATGGGATGGGTGGTTCTGATGATTATTCCCATGAAGATGAACCCACATTTCCATTTTCCTCCATCTGCCTCTCTTTTGCCAACATGCGTATTTGCTCCATCTGTACTCATTGCCACTACGAGAGCTGGCAGAGGCACACAGGGGGAGGACCCTGTCCTGCGTCCTTGAACTGCAGGACTCTGTAAATATTGGGTTGGAATACTAATCCCATGGAGCATTCCGAGCTACCAGATGAACCAGATGAAGTGTCTGTGGCAGCTTCAGAATAAACTACGGAGGCTGGGGGCTCACGGCTGTTCGTGAGGAGCCTGTGGATTTTCAGAACCAACACCTGTGCCAGAGAACTGCTAGTTTTAACTGCAGTTGTGGCCATTAAGCAAGAGCTCTACATACTGCTTAGCACCCATCAGTCAACACTCACGCTGTCCTTAGACCCCTGGCAGCCTTCTTACAGAACTTGACCTTTCCATTTGGACCGTCTCCCCCACAAAGGGTTTCTATCCAGAGGAAGTTCACCAGGAAGCAAAGGCATTAGGGTTTGCAGTCCCACTGACCACTGGGGCTAAAGTCACTGGAGTGGGCATCTAACCACATGGGGCTTTGGAGAGTCACAGCCAGGCTGAGGGTGGGGTGGGGTGCTCAGCGTTCCTCCCCATTCCTTGTGCACAGAGGTATGTGCTCTGGACGGCACCAGAGAAGCCAGGGCCAGGCCACGGGGTGCTCGTGCACATACAGGGAACATGATCCTGCCTCAGCCCTCCGCTAGGCAGGAAGCCATTGTCCTAAAACTCCAGAGTGAATCAGACCACCTGGGAGGTGGGGGAGGAAGCTCTTAGGAAGGTAGATCCCCAGCCCCACCCCCAGAAATTCTGACCCTGTGCTAAGACTCTGCCTCTGAGAAACACCATCCCAGCCAGAGGCACAAGCTAGTGGCCAGCTCTCCCAAACCATCCCCAATGTTTTTAAAATGTCTGGGCCATCGTTAAAAAATTGTGAGATTTCATGTACAAATTTTATTTCCATCCAGAGCACAGCCCAGCTCAGGTCTGTTTTACCACTTGGCAGTACGAAGGCAGTGTTTTTTGTTTGTTGGTTTGGTTTGCTTTTTAAATTTTTATTTATTTCTTTCTTTATTTGAAATATTTATTTTAAATCAATTTCTTTTTTATCTGTGAATTTATTATTATTTTTTTATTTCAGCATATCACAGGGATACAAATAGGTTACATATATTGCCTTTGCCCCACCTGAGTCAGAGCTTCAAGTGTATGCATCCCCCAGACGGTGCGCACCGCACCCATTAGGTGTGAATACACCCAACCTCCTCCCCCTCCCGCCTGCCCGACACCCGATGAATATTACTACTATATGTGCACGTTAAGTGTTGATCAGGTAATACCAGTTTGATAGTGAGTACATGTGATGCTTGTTTTTCCATTCTTGGGATACTTCACTTAGTAGAATGGGCTCTATCTCTATCCAGGATAACACAACAGATGCTAGATCATCATTGTTTTTATGGCTGAATAGAACTCCCTGGTATACATATACCACATTTTAATAATCCACTCATGTATTGACGGGCACTTGGGTTGCTTCCACATCTTTTCAATTGTGAATTGTGCTACTATAAACATTCTAGTGCAGATGTCTTCATTATAGAATGTCTTTTTTTCCTTTCGGTAGATGCCCAGTAATGGGATTGCTGGATCAAATGGTAGTTCCACTTGTAGCTCTTTGAGGTATCTCCATATTCCTTTCCACAGAGGTCATATTAATTTGTAGTCCCATGAAGCCCGTGTTAATGAAATCCATCCACCCTTTGAGGCAGGGCTGGTACCCCCAACACACACACACACACACACACACACACACACACACACTTACCCTTCCAGCCATGCCCCGTACATACAGCCTTTGAGTTTGCAACCTTTGCTCCACCCTGCCAGGAGAAGAAGAGCCCAAAGAGCTCTGCTGCAACCGAGTGGTATTAATGTCCCTGCTGCCTGGCTTCCTAACTCCACTTTCGTCTGCCATTCCCCCATATCCCACAGTGGAACTTCAGGGAGAGCAGGGCTTTGTTAGTTTGCTCTGGGTAGCTTTCCCAGTGCCCAGCATGGTGCCTGGCACACAGTAGGAGGTCAAAAATATGTATCAAACAACCATAATGATACCACTTCACACCTACTAGGATGGCTATAAAAAAAAAAAAACAAAAACACACACACAGAGAAAGTAGCTGGGCACAGTGGCATATACCTGTAGTCTCAGCTACTTGGGAGCCTGAGGCAGGAGGATGGCTTGAGACCAGGAATTTGAGGCTGCAGTGAGCTATTATCACTCCTATGAATAAGCCACTGCACTCCAGCCTGGGCAACACAGCCAGATTCTGTCTCCAAAAAAAAAAGAAAGAAAGAAAGAAAAAGAAAAACAAAAAGTAACAAATGTTGGCAAGGATGTGGAGAAACTGTAACTCTCATTGCTGGTAAGAATGTAAAATGGTGCAGCTGCTTTGGAAAATAATGTGGTAGTTACTCAAACTATTAAATGTAGAGTTACCATGTGACCCAGAAATTCCAATCCTAGATATAGACCCTAGAGAAATGAAGACAGATGTTCAAAAAAAAAAACTTGTACATCAAAGTTGGTAGCTGCATTATTCACAATAGCCAAAAGGTGGAAAAACCCAAAATGCCCATCCACTAATGAATGGACAAAATGGGGTACATCCATGCAATGAAATATTATTCAGTCATAAAGGAATGAGGTACTGATCCATGCCATGGCATGGATTGTGCTAAGCCAGAGAAGCCAGACCCAGAATGCCACACATTGTATGATTCCATTTGCACTAAATATCCAGAACAGGAGATGCGTAGAGACTGAAAGTGAATTAGTGGTTGCCAGGGCTTGGGAAGAGAGGGAGATGGGGAGTGACTACTTCACAGATACAATGTTTCCTTTGGGGATTAAGATATTCTGGAACTAGTTGTTGTGCAATGATGATTGCACATCATTGTAAACATGCTAAATGCCACTGAATTGTATACTTTAAGATGGTGAATTTTATGTTATGTGTATTTTACCACAATAAAAAGATATATACATTTGGAGGCCAGTTTCGGTGGCTCACGCCTGTAATCCTAACATTCCGGGAGGCCGAGAGGCAGGAAGATGGCTGGAGGTCAGGAGTTCGAGACCAGCCTCAGCAAGAAGGAGACCCCGTGTCTATAAAAAATAGAAAAAAATTAGTCAGGGGTGGTGGCGCATGCCTGTAGTCCCAGCTACTTGGGAGGCCGAGGCAGGAGGCTCACTCGATTGCAGCAGTTTAAGGTTGCAATGTGCTATGTTGACACCACTGCACTCTAGCCATGGTGACAGAGTGAGACTTCATCTCAAAAAAAAAAAAAGCAATGTATTTGGATGAATGAATGAATAGTGAATAAATGGATCTGCCACTGCCGTGGTTGCCCCCAAAGGCCCGGTGCTGATGAGGCAAGTCTGGACTTTCAAGAGTCCAGTGCCTGCCCCCACCTTCATCCCTACCATGCACCATCTGTCCTGGGAGGGCAGCCTGGCGCCCAGCTCCAAGCCAAAAATGGGGCAGAGCAAAGGTACCTAGCTCTCCAAGTCTGTTTCCAAATCTGGACAATGGAGTGAGCAGTAACACCCACCTTTCAGGATTGCTGGGAAGACTAAGTAAGAGAACATAATTGAAAGGTTTTCGCACACAGTAGGCCCACAGTAAGTGCTGCTTCCCTTCAGGTCCTCAACGGCGGCGGCGCTAATGCAGGGGGGATTGCACACACCCGCACGGCATCTGGCAGGAGGAGGCTGAATGGTGGTTGAATGCTGTAGGATCCTGGTGGGGTCTGGACCTTTGCTGTGCAGGCTGACTGCTGAGAACACCCCTCAAAATGCTATCTGGCAGGTATCCATCTCTGTTAGAAAACCTCACAGTTCCCATTGCGGTGCCGAGCATAGGTGACACTCAGTTACAACCTAATTTCTTAAGGATCAGTGAGAGCACACCTACTTTCAAGCAGTGGAAACTTCATCCCCAACAGACAGCCCCTGCCACAGGCTGTGCCGCTCTTGAGTGACGGGTCTGGAGGAGTAGTGTACAGCGCGCAGTGGAGGGATTTGATCCGGCTGTACAGGAGAATGGCGCAAGCGCCTGGACTTGGAGTCCTGGCTCTGTCCTTAATGGGGTAGCCTTGCACCTTGATGCCCGTGGGCTCTTGTGAGGAATTAAGGGGCTCTTTTAAGTGACGACTAATGTGCCTAAAATGGTGTCATTGTGCAGCCCTGCCTTCTACACAGTTTACCACAATCGTGCGCCTCATGTCGGTTATTACTACATGTCAATTTGAGTATTATTTAACATCCTGCTCTCTGTGCATCAGAGCTGAATATAAGTCGAAGTTCTACTGTGTCCACACTTAGCACCCACCAGGGAATCTTGGTCTTGATGGATGGAAACCAGATCACGTTGTAGAAATTCCACCAGGACTGGAGTGTCTACTCATGTAGCCACTGTGCTGGGCATTTTCTCTAAGCCGTCTCTTTCGGTTCATTTTTCCAGGATCCTTATAAGATACATTACTTCTCCCTCTTTATAAATGAGGCTGAGAGCTTAAGTCACTTGTACAAGAGCACATAGCTAGAAAGTGAAGGCAGGATTGGACCCGGGGTCCATTGGCCATCAAAGCTGGCCCCCTTTTTGGTCATTTATTAATTTATCCAACAAGATTTATCAGGGGCGGACCACAGTGCTGGGCCCCAGGGGACAGATGACTATCCCTGGCCCTGGGCCTCACCGAATGTGCCGGCTAGAAGAGGAGCAGTAGACATGATTTCAGTACAGAGGGGTTGCGAGTGACCCTTGAGGAGGGGTGAGGGTGGGCCCTTCCAGGACAGTGAGTGGCGTGTGCAGAGGCAGGGGTGGGAGACAGCGGAGGACATGGAAACCCACGGGTAGTTTTGATTGCCTGGAGAGCAAGGGAGGGGAAGCGGAACCTGCAGTGGCGGTCAGGCTGACTACAGAGGAGCACACGGGTCGTGCTGAGCAGCTGGGAAGTCAGCCCACAGGCAGCAGGGGAATGAATTTTAAGCAGGGGGCTGATATGATCAGATTTGTAGTTTCTTTTTTTTTTGAGACAGAGTCTGGCTTTGTTGCCCGGACTAGAGTGAGTGCCATGGCATCAGCATAGCTCACAGCAACCTCAAGCTCCTGGGCTCAAGTTATCCTCCTGCTTCAGCCTCCCAAGTAGATGGGACTACAGGTGCGAGCCACCGTGCCCGGCTAATTTTTTGTTTCTATTTTTAGTTGACTGGCTAATTTTTTTTCTATTTTTAGTAGAAATGGGGGTCTCACTCTTGCTCAGGCTGGTCTCGAACTCCTGACCTCAAGCGATCCTCCCACCTCCACCTCCCAGAGTGCTAGGATTACAGGCGTGAGCCACCACGCCAGGCCTAGATTTGTAGTTTTTGTGTCCTTTGAACCTACAAATGCTCCATGAGACCCAAACAGCAGCAGTAATGCAGCCCTACTTTGCACCTCCCTGGCCTGTTCATCCTTCACCCACACATATATTAAGGGCCTTTCTCATGGCCCTTAATGGGTCAGGTACCCTGGAAACAGGCTCCAGGGCAGAGACTTGCCTGTCGAGTGTCTTACTGGAGAGATCACTGGAATAACACCTGGGGAGTGAAGGAAGCAGGATTGGGTAGGGCAGAGGCTGAACTGTCATGCATTTGCCACAGAGATCTCAGCTGATCCCACGGGGTGCTCAGAAGCTGGGATGTCCCAAAATAAGGTGAGGGGCCAGGCCTGTGTACCCCTCCTCACCAGTTACTGTATGCAGGTGGTGGGAGGGGGAGCCCACCCTTGGACCAGGCAGTTCCCTTCAGCTGTGAGCAGTCAGCAGGCAACAGTCCCTGCAGCTGGGGATGGAGAGCCTGGGTGCTGAAGTGGGGTCCCACCACAGTGTCCACTGCGGCCCACTCGCCTCAGCGCTCTGTGCAAACAAGTCCTGGTGGACATGCACGCTGTTTCCCGGCTCATGCCCCCATCTGCTTCAAGGGGAGACAGGCCTCTGCAGAGCTCCCCTGGAGTATTTCAGGACATCGGCTAAGACTGAATAATTCCCATCTTTTTTTCCCCTCTCTCCTCTGCCACAGACGGCCTCGGGTACTACTTCCATAGCTACCAAATTCCTCTCCCCCCAACACCAGCGCTTATACACGAATAGACAGAACTACATGGTCTTCTGTGGCTAAGTAGGGGAGTGTGCCCTCCTCCCCTTTGGGACACACTCCCCTGGAGGGGCCCTAGAGAGCTCCTGTGCCTCAGTTCACAGGGTCAGCCCCTTTGCTCAGCCCTGCCCCGCCCCCTGGGGCTCAGGAATTAAAGTACCCAAAGCTGCCAGTACAATCCCCTGGGAAACGTAAAAATGTCAATGCCTGGGCCCCACCCCAGCCCAGTGGCCTCAGGAACTCTGAGGGTGGGGCTGGCACTGAGAGGTTTATAAAACTCCCCTGGTGATTCTAATATGCAGCCGGGGCTGAGAACCAGTGACCTTGATTTTGATTTATGAGGATCATTCGGGGGCTGAGGAGGACAGAGAAGATTCAGAAGATTCAGGCCGTGAGGCCTGACCCAGTCTAGAGATGATGCGAGTAGAAAAGAAGAAGGTAGAAATTCAGAAATGAAACGAACAAGGGCTCAGGCCAGGTCAAGGCAGAGCAGGGAAAAGTTGCAGGGATCACCCAGGCGGCTAAAGAAAAGCTCCTCCCTCCTCCACTCCCAGGGATCCTGATTTGATCGGTTCAGGTAGCTGAACACTGGGGGGAGGAGGTGGTCAGAGCCACCCAGGTGATTCCAATGGGCAGGTGACACTGAGAGCCACAGCTCTAGGCCATCCACAGCCTCCTGCCTGGAGCCCCACCAACCAGGTGTCCAGGTGGCCTCCGCCCAGTGTTGACAAGCCAGCCATGCTTCTCACCACCTGGACCCTGCCTGGGGTAAGGTCTTGAGCAACACCAGTTTCCATCCAATCTAAACTCAAACATGGGCACACCCAGCCTCCCTGCTGGGAAAGCGGCTGATGGAGCTGCCCTGCAGGATATAGAGCTGGATGGCCTTTGGTGGCTCTTGTTCTTGGGGAACTAGGTGTGCTGGGCCACAGCCTCTCCTGCCAAATGCGCTGGCACGTGGTTTACCCGGTTTAGCACTTTCCTGTTAGGTTATCTTTCCTAAAAAGGAAATAGCTTTTTTTCTAAAGCTAAATGTATTAATAATACATGATATTTTTTCCCCAGAATATGAAGTAGAAAGTGAAAATCACCCTTCATCCCAACACCCAGTGGTGACCCCTATTGAGAAGGGGCAAAGCAGCCCCTGACAGCCAGGAGCTGGCCTGGTTCTCGCAGCAGGGCCTTGGTGTGCCGTTGGGCACAATCAGTTTCTCGGAGCACCAGCAACTGCCAAGGCCACTGTGACTGCAAAGACCAAGACGAAAACAAGAGCAGGGTCCAAACCACAAAAAATAACCAGTCATCCCCCCATCCTGGCTACTGGGTGACTGTTCTTTTTATTTTTGCTTGTTGCTATTGCTGTTGCTGTTACCAATTACATACAGCCTCTCTCTCCGTTCATCCCGATCAGAATTGTTAAGATACAGTCACAGAATTATCTCTGCCTTCCAGAAGCATCCGACCCAGAGCAAAGATTTGCTTCTTTGAACCATCTTCCAAAGCACCTACCACAAGCCCAAAGCTTATAATGATTCCTATCCAGCATCTTCTTACTGAAATGCCCTCCTATGTTTCCCCAAAGGCCAATAAACCCAATTCCACATGTTGTTCCGGTGGCCTTTGGCTAAGGAGCATTGACACCATAGATTTTGGAACATATCCTTCCAGATATCATTTCTTCTATGAACAGAAATATATTTTTATGTAAAAAATGAGAGGGGACTATAAGCCTATTTTTTACTTTTTAAAAATTAGCAATCTCTTGGGAATATTATCATTTTAAACAGCTGTATCTTTTGTTGTACACATGTGGGCTCACTAACACCACTTTCTAACTGTGCAGTTATGTGTTCCTTTAAGCCCTTTGAGAGTAGATGCTTATGCTTTCTGTTATGAGCCATGAGCTGCGGGCTCTCTCTGGCACATTCTGAGAGGGATCCCCTCTTTAGGAGGCTTTGGGTGTGGGGAAGTCGCAGGGGAGCCATGGGGCAGGCACAGGTCCTCTCAGGTGTGGGAGGAAGAGGAGCCAAGTTTCAGCGTTGGCCTTGAAAGGAGGTTCCCATTCCCCAGCCAAGAAGGTCATTCCCCGCCCCCCCCCGCCCCCCCGCAAAGACCAGGGATGTGGAACACATTTGACTCTCATCTTTCAGAACATCCACTGCATTAGAGAGGGACTCCATTTGGGATAATAGAGCTTGGAAACCAATTGTCAGATTTATATTTCAGAAGAAGTTTCTCCAGGGCAGTGAAGCCAACAAAATTCTGAAACAGCAAGATCAGTTCTGCTCTGTAACTAATTTAACACAAGTCCGTTAAGTCAGTGCCCAGGCCTTGTTCTTGCTCACTGCCTCTGAGCCCTCACCTGGGATGTGGGTACGAGGAGTTTTGATTCCATAGGTGTGGGCAGCTGTGAGATTCTGCATTTCTAACAAGCCCTGGTGATAGCGACGCTGCCAGGGTGTCACCAGGCCCTCACTATCTGCCTGGGACTCACCAGTCTCCAGCATACCCACCTTCGCTGCCTGCCAACAGGAGTGGACAGCGTGATGGTGACCAAGAGACATACCGAGACTTCTCTTCCCACATGGGAGAAGACTTCAATTCTCTTCAAGGGATGACGCCACAGCTGGTTAAACGTCCTCTTCTCCCTCTGGCAGTTAAAACAGCGGCTCTGACACCACGCCCTGCTCATGGGCAGCTGTACTTGGGCGACGTGAGGTGGCACAGACAGGGAGGCTCCCACCTTCCTGCAGCGGAGTTGACTGGAGCATAAATAGACCTGCTCCCCGGGAGCCCCTTTCAAGGAGTAGATGACCTAGAGGCCCAGGAGCCCCCAGAGGAGCATCCCCTGCCCATCTCCAGAATTATCTCCTTATCAAAGTTCATTATTCCAAATTGAGAGACGAAAACACAAATAAATTCCAAAGAATGTGGCTAACTTCATCACCGGCAGGTTCAGGAAGAGTCACTAAGGAGAGGACTCTCATCTCCTCAGCAAGCCTTTTCTCTTCCTCCTTCTGTTGCTGGCCCTTGCTCCAGCCCACTGGGGCATTTCTCACACTCCCTGGCACTTCCTGCTGCCTGTGCCACCTTGGCCATCAGCTTGGGTCCCTGTTTGACCCCCTCACCCCCACCTAACCAGGAGTGCGGTTGCAGAGGGGACTCTGAACAGCATCGAGTGAATAGTGTCCGTGCCTATGGTGACTAAATTCTGCCTTAAGTAGTCCTGAGCTTCCATTTTCTCATCCTAAAGCTGCGTATCCAATATGGTAGTGACCAGCCACATGTGACTATTTAATTTTCACTAATTAAAATTAAATAAACTTAAAAATTCAGCTTCTCAGTAGCACAGGCCACATTCTAAGTGCTCAAGAGCCACATGTGACCAATGGCTACTGTATTGGACGGTGTAGCATCTCCATCCTCATGGGAAGTTCTATCGGACGGCTCAATCCAGATGTTTCTTGCCAAAACCCTCCAAGGTCTCAGGATGCCTTTGTGTGTTTTAGGAAAAGACACCCCTTCCTAAAGACACCTTACTGACCCCGCCACAGGAAAAACATGGAAATAAATACACAAATCTACAGCCATGCTATAAGCTGCACCCACAGCTGTGCACACCCTGTACCGGCATCTACATCAACCCCGACAAGTCCTTCATTGAGCCTTTGAACTTCCCTCGTCTCTGTCTTCCCCATTTTCAGGCCATGTCCCCTGCTGTGCACTGAATGTCTGTGTTTCCTCAAAAATCTGTATGTTAAAGCCC
Source organism: Avahi laniger (assembly GCA_963575035.1). Lineage (NCBI taxonomy): Eukaryota > Metazoa > Chordata > Mammalia > Primates > Indriidae > Avahi > Avahi laniger. The sequence continues at coordinate 42,351 of CAUYSK010124750.1, read as the reverse complement.
TAACCCTAATATGATGGTATTTGGAGGTGGGACCCCTGGGAAACAATTGAGTTTAAATGAAGTCATGAGGGTGGAGCCCCTGTGGCGGGATTAGTGCCCTTATAAGAAGGTGAGGAGATGGCCCTGTCATCACGTGCACATCAAGGAAAGGCCACGTGAGGACTGAACCCCGAAGACGGCCCTCACCAAGAACCGGACCATGCTGGCTCAGCCACCTGCCGGGGCTGTGGAAGGACAGTGGGGGGTAAGGAATGGACCCGGAGGGAGAGAGGGACGCTGGTAACAGTAACAACAATAGCTGCTAACCTGATTAGTGCTGGTCACCCTCGGGTGCTATTTTAGGTCTTTCCTGACTGCTGATGATATAATCCCCAAACAGCCCTGGGCAGTAGATGCCCTTTGCCCCTCTTCAGAGGTGGCAAAGCCAAGGCAGAGAGGGATTACACAAAGGGCCCAAGCTGGTAAGTCTCAGAGCCGGATTCGAACCCTGACAGTCTCGTTCTGAAATCCACACTCTAGCTAAGATGAGGCAGTGTGTGGGCTGGATGTTTCCGGAGACTCGGGGGAGCTGTAGGAGGTGAAGGAAGAAAGGTGCTTCTGAAAAGGGCTGCTGAGTCCACCCGCAGCCCAGGGGGTGCTGGCAGAGCACGGAATTCCTTTCCAACGACTTTTGGTCGCTGGGCTGAGCTTCTCTGAACAGACTTTGAGCAGAGGGACCGGGCTGTGTGGGGCCCTGGCTTGTTTCATCACGTCCAACCTATGTCTCCTCCCTCGTCCCCCCATCCTGCCAACACACGTGCGTTATCAAATAAACGAAGCCATGATTGAGGTTCATGATTGGAAGAGCAGAGCTCTCTCCTCCCTGCCAGCACTCTCTCCTCAAGCCTCCCCCAGCCCTGCCTCCCTTGTCCCCACCCGACACAGCACTCACGGTCTCTCCTCATCCTGCTGCGGTGCGGCGGTGAGAGGCAAGCACAGGGCCCCCAAGAGGCGGGAGTGTCAGAGGGCATGAGAAGTGGCCAAGGCCCAAAGGGGAAGATGAGGAAGCGTTGGCCCCCTCTGAGGAGGACCCAGGGCCAGGGCCAATCCTGGAAGCCCTTGCAGGTCGTGAGAGCCAGTATCCCTTGCGGGCCAGCTTGGAGAGGTGGGGCACCAGGGAGTGTGGTTTTCAGTCTGTCAGGAATTACCAAATAAGACATCCAAGGGCAGGGACTGGAGACAGTTCCCAGTGTGCTCAGACCACCACGGCCTGGCCCACACAGCCCTGTGGGTGGAAGCTTGGCAGCCTGGGAGACAGAGTTCCTGGCGTGGACACAGACAAGTACAGCTGTTTCCTTTCAGCTTTATTTTCTAGTGAAAATTTCACAGTCACCAGCCAACTCTTGGCAGTGGGGAGTAGGTGGGAAACTGATGATGTAGAATAACTGAGTTGACAGTGGACGTTCCCCCCTGAGCTACACCAGAATTTTCCTGGGCAGCAAAGACAAATAGAATGGGCCCAAGTTTTAGAGTCAAAGTGATCTGGGCGGGATTTTTGACCCCACCACTTGCTGTGTGCCCTGAGGAAAGTTCCATAACCTCTCTGGGCCTCAGTTTTGTCTTCTGTTAACAAATAGATCCGAAAGCACCTCATGAGATTGTCAAAGAGAGACTCTGCTCATAGTGGTCCTGCCTTCCCTTCTCAGCCTCCAGCAAGTGCTCTGGTCCCACATTTCACATTGAAGTCTCCCAGGCAGGCCCACCCCCTTTGATCCCTCCACCTCCCCTCCTTGTTCACTGAAAAAGGACACAGAGCAGCTCTGGGAGGCCTGCCCCCAGGGCTAGCTAGCAAGGGGCCTTGAGGGAGGTTGGCCTGCCCTCCCCTGGGCCCTCAAACCAGCAGGTTCCACTTCCACTCGCCCTCTGGGAAAACACCCCTGAACTCTCACCCAGTGACCCCTCCCAGGGCTCCTTGGGGGTGGGTGCTCACATCCCCCTTCCCGGGGTACTTTTGGGTGGTGCACAAATAGCCAGTTACCCAGCTAATGCCCCAGATGGGCACTTCAGCCCTACAGGCTGGGGGTATTCAGTGACCGTAGACCCAGAAGATGTGGGGGAGCCCGGTGAGGGGCCAGGCTGAACAGCAGGCAGGGAGGGAAGGTCCCCGCAGGCTGGGGAGTGCACAGGCCAGTGGAGGTGTGGAGCAGTGACGCTGTAACCCCAGGTGTCAGGGAGGCCCCTCAAGCCCAAGGAAGCCAGGTGGGCCTGTGGTCTGGGGCCCTTATAGACAGAGCCTGCCTCTCCCGCACTGGGACTACTCCAGAAGCCTGGATTGTTTTCAGGTTGTTTTCAAGGCTTTCTACTGCAGCTGTTGGGCCCCACCTGCTTCCTCCAGGGGAACACTGCTGGGGAGGAAGCCCAGGGCTTTTCCCAGGGCCCCTGGCAGCCCTGGAGCCAGGGCCTCAGAGGCCTGCCGCTGTGGGGTTGCCCTGCTGCTGCGGGGTTGCCCTGCTAGCTGCTTCTCCAGAATTTGCTCCCTGCCTTCCCCTACAGGGATGGGTGCGAGGCTCACCTAAGGTGTCCAGTTTGAGCAAATAAAAATACATCATGGCCAGTTAAATTTGAATTTAAAACAAACAACAAATAACGTTTTATTATCAGTATGTCCCATGCAATATGTCAGACACACTGATACTTTTTCAGTATTTGTTGTTTATCTAGAATTCAAATTTAATAGGCCATCTGGCAATTCTGGCCCCACCTCACTTTTTAAATTCTAAGAATGTCCCTCTTCTCAGCTTCTTATCTGCGTTCAGGCACTCAGAAAGGAAGGCACACAGAAGGCAGTTCACGTTGTTACCAATTTTAATCCAGTTTTAAAACTTTGGAACACTATGGATCTTTGCAAGTATTTCTTAAACTGAACTTTTTATTAACTACATATTTCATAGTAGTTATAATCTTATAATAAATCCTCCAGTGGATAATTTTTTTTCTCTGCTTTCCCCATGTGTGCTTTGGAAATGTCCTGCTAGTGTGTAGGAAACCACTCTATTCTTATCTAATTATAAATGCTGTTGAAGGAAAATAATCTTTTTACCTTTCTCTTTTGTTCCTTTTAAGAAAAGCCCCAGCACCAACCAGCACCCTGTTTCCCTTGGAAAGGGAAGCTGCTAGGCATGTCCCAGCACTATTGAGAGCAGCCGCTCCCTGGAGAGTGGCAGACAGCCCTGGTGTACGCACAGCCTTGAAAGTGTGCTCTGGACTTCGACTATGTGAGGCTCAAGGCCCAACTCTCCAGGCCGGGGCCAGAGGAGAATCTTCGGTTGGGTATTTTTGGGGATCTGAGAATGTTTTATTTTTGCTCCTTCTGCTCCTTTTCCCACATTTTCTCCAAAGGAATAGAAACATCAATGCTCCAACATCCAGGGTCACAGGATGAGGGCATGGAGTGGGGGCAGGGCTTCTCCAGGGTAGGCACAAAGGTCCCAGGTCTTTGCCTCTGGGGATGTGGCAGGGACCTCAGCCTCATTCCAAACACATCTCAGCCTGGAGGGTCTGTCCTGGCAGCTGCCTGGCCAGCCCCTCCTAGGCCCAGCTGTTCCTCTAGGTTACAGTGGAAGAAACCTTGGGAACATCCTGGCCCTGTCTGTGGCAGCACCCTGGCAAGGGCCCAACTTGGGGCCCTCCCTGCCCTTTCATGGGAGCCAGCCTCTGCACCACCCAGCTGAGTGCGGACGTACAAGTCCTCTGACGTAGTCCCTCCTCAGCCTCCAGCAGGCAGAGCCGCCCTGGGCAGGCCCTGCAGCTCCCCAGCTGCGGTGCTCTCCGCCACCCTCCCCGCCCCACGGCCACTTCCCACACCTCCCTCCCAGGATTCCTGAGGACTTTGTCAGGAGATGTTAAGGCAGCGAGGTTGCTGCATGCCAACAGCACCTGGTTCAGGGAGTGTGACACAGTGTACGTTGACAGCAGGGTCATGGCTTAATGGCATGTCCCTACCTTCCCTGAACATTGGCTGGGAAGGTTCGTCCATGTCTCATCTACTTCTTCATCTATGAGGAGACACCCATGGTAAAGCTCTCAGTCTGAACTGGGATGGCTGGGTGTAAATCCTGCCTCTCCCGCCTACTAGGTTAAGTTACTTAATCTCTCTGTTCCTCAGTTTTCTCATCTGTAAAAGGGGGATAATAACCATCCTTTCTCGTGGGACTGTGGTTGAGGAGTAAATGGGGCGATGCGTGTAAAGAGCTTAGGAAAATGTCTGGCACAAAGTAAGTGCTTATGAAATGGCAGGTGTCAGCCAATATCTCACATTGTCCAGATTTGCTAGATTGTCCGTGGTCACCAACACGTGGCCCCTACGGTGGGTCGCACACACTACTGGACACTGCAGGAGAGACAGAAGGAATTGAAGGTGGACTCCTCATTCTCTGCTCTTAGGTTCTGCTGGAGAAAACCTGAAAACACCTGCATAGGAGCTTTCTGTTGTGCTTTGTGGCCAAGTTTGCATGAATCCTTTGAATGCTCTTTCTGCACTTAACGACAATCCCACCTTAGATGTCCACACTTCCCCAAGGTAGAAACCAGAAACTCAAATTCCCAGCCTCCTTTACAGCAGGAAAAAGGCACATGCCCAGGACCCCCCAGTCAAAGGGATTCACGGGAGACCTTGTGGACACAGGAGACTTCAGGTACCTCAAGGGCAAACGCTGCCCTGCATACTTGCCTACACTTTTCTATAGAAGGTGTTGTGGGTTGAATTGTGTCCATCCCCCAAAAAAGATATGTTGTCATCCTAACCCCCAGTATCTCACAATGCGATCTTTTCTGGAGATAGGGTCTTTGCAAAGGATTAATTTAAGGTGAGGTCATTAGGGTAGGCCCTGATCCAAGGACTGTAACCTTAGAAAAGGGGAAAAGTCAAACACAGAAACAGACCCGCACGCAGAGAAAATACCATGTGAAGATGATGGCAGAGACGGGTGACACGTCTGCAGACACCATCAAACACCAAAGGTTGCAGCAAACCACCAGAAGCTAGTAGACAGGCACGGACCAGACCCTCCCTCACAGCCTTCAGGAGGAACCAATGCTACTGACACCTTGATCTCCGACTTCTGGCCTCCAGAACTGTGAAAAACTAAATTTTTGTTGTTTAAGCCACCCAGACCGTGGTATGTTGTTACATCCACCCTTGAAAACTAATATGGAAGGAAATCTCCTATGCTCTGTGTCAAATGTAAGCTCCAGAGAGCAGGAAATTTTGTCTGTTTCATTTATTGGCATATAGATGGTGCCCAAGAAATGTGCATTCAATCAATGAATGTCTCCTCCAAAGTTCACAGAGCAAAACAAACAGGACAGAAAAAGGTCCAATGTTCGAAGATCCCACACTTCTCACCATTACCATCGGACTCCAGCTGTGGTCTGGGAGGGACTGTGCCTGCCATTTCCCCTACAAACATCCACATAGTCCCTCCCCCCGACCCCGCGCGCAGCTGGGCCTCAGAAGCTGGGTGGGCGGCGGGTCTGGTGGAAGGCTGTCCAGCCTTGTGGCTTTCAGGCCTGGACCGAGAACTAAGGAGACCTTAGAAATCCCACTCCAACTCTTCCATTGCAAACACAAAGGCCTCAAGGCCCAGTGAGGGTTTAAGTCTGTGAGCTCCTTTGCATCACCCGGCACAGCCACCCAGAGGAACCTCAGGCTTGGCTGGAAGACACACAGCATGGACTGTTTCTGTATCTCTCCCACGCCATTTTTCCTACCCAAAGGTTGCTCTCTCTTTCATGCTTGGGCAGGAGCACACTGAGGAGGCACTTACTGGCAGGGAGCACCTGTGAATTCTGAAGAGAAATAACCATTTTGCCTGCGGGTCAGTACAGTGGCTGTTGTTACATACTTTCCAGCCAGATTTCTTTCAGGCCTCGTCTAATTTCTCTGCGGCGATGGCTTGAGGTATGGAAGAGGGGTCTGCACGGCCTGCTTGGCTAATCAAAGTGTGGTTAAGTCAGGGACCTTCTCTCATGCGATGCTGTGTGTGCAAGTGCATACATGTGAGTGTGTGTGCACACGTGTCTGTGTGTGTGAGACGGAGGGGGGAGGGGAGAGAGGGAGAGAATGGGGGCTGGGGGTACACACGGGAAGGCCCTTTCCCAGGGGACATGGGTAAACTGCCTGCCCAGGCCTTTCTCCACCTTCCCGTGAGGATGATAACAAAGGCCGAAGCTGTCAGATGGGTCCCTGGGAGTCCAAGGGCATTGCCCACAGGATTCAGCCTACAGGCCACACCCAGGTCCGTCTGGGAATGGGCGTCCTTTGTGTTAAGAAACACGAGCCTCCTGGATTCCACATGGGACCGGGTGTGTCCCTCACAGAGAGCCCTTTGTGCCCGAGAGAGGGCTGGCCCCATTTGTTCTGGCAGCTGGCCAGGCACCGCCCCCAGCCACCCCACCCTGGGGCTCCCCACCTTCCCTCCCCAGCTGTGCCTCCCTTCCTCACAGGGTGCAGCCACCTGCCCAGGGCAGGGCACCCCGGAGGAGCCTGGACTGGGCCAGAGGCTGGGACGCTGCCAAGGACAGCTGTCATGGAGAGGAGAAGGCTCTGGGGACGGCCCACTCTTGGGGATAGGCGGAAGAGCAGGAGCTGCCAGCAGACCCACCCTGGGACACTGGGGACAGGCCAGGGCTGCCCTCTGAGCTCACTCTGCCTGGGGAGACGGCAGGCTACAGCATGCTCTGGCTCGTTGCTGGGAAACACCATCTCTGAAAGGCCACGATATAATTGCAACTGTTCGTGTTCCTTTAAAAAATTAAATTAAAAAAACCTATGAGAAATCTCATACTTGTCAGAGCCTTCCCTCCCCCGCTGCTGGCCCCCATTGTGAATCCATGGCATCTTCTGCTGAGAGTTAGTTACACAGTGTGTGAAAGATGCAGGGCTTCCTTTAACAAAATTGTTTCTGCTGGATGGGCTCTAATCCCTCCAGCTGCCTCCCGAGCTTCCTCCCCATGCGGCAGGAAGACGGGGCGCGCTGCGAGGAGCCCAGCCCTGGCCCACGATCGCCCAGGGCCTCCCTGAGCCATAAGCCTGTGACGACAGCCCCACCAATCCAGGGCTCACCTCCCACAGCTGAGAGATCCGCTCCTGCCAGAGTGCCGACCGTGACAAAGCACAAACGGAAGGCGCTGTGTAAGTGCCAAGCCCTTTGCCCCTCTGGAGCCTGTTTCCTCTCCCTCTGCTCCGGCACAAATAGGGGGTCAGGCGGAGGGAGGGGTGCAGATGGCTTCCTGAAGCCATCCACGTGAAGGCTCAAAAGGGAATGTGACCCCCTCCGGGACTTTCCGCCTAAGAAGCTATGACCAACTCCGGAAGCAACAAGTGTGAACTAATACCTTCAGTGATTGCCTCTCTGCAGTGTAGAATTTCATCTCCTTATGAGATGCTCATCGCACAGCTGCTGGGACCTTTCAGAGCATGTTACAACAGCCCTTGGTCCAACGAGTCAGAGCACCTCAGAGCTGGAAGGGCCTTCTCCGCCAACTCCTGTCCTGAGCTCAGGCACAGCTAAAGTGGCGAATTTTCTGCTGTCCCCAGATATCATGCCCTTACACCAGCCAACAAAGGAAACTCAAGGTTGCGAGTTAAAAGTGATCCTGTCTGTAACAACAACTCTCAACTAACTACACACAGAATACTCACTTTTTCATGGGGTTAACTAGCCTTCTTCATTCGAAATTTGCTAGTGTGGAGTCTGGGAATATCAACTCATTTTAATTATTAGCCTAGGACAAATTAAAAAGAGCAATCTGCCGTCACTGGATTCCAAAATGAAATAAAACTATTAATTTTATAGTATTTTGAATAACTTGCTTTGCTGCTTCCCATCTTTAGGTGCAACCAAGAATTGATTTTTTAAAAAGAATAACTTTTCTGTTTATTTGGTTTTATTCTTCAAAGCATAGTGTTGAGTATTGAAAGGGCCGAGGGGACACACAGCTTGCCTTCTAAAGCGGGGGTTTCAAACACAAATGGGCAGAGTCTGTAAAAATGCAAATTCTGCATTTTTAAACAAACCTAATTGGTAATTCTGATGCAAGTAGCCACCCAACTAGGTGGTGGGATCATGGCTGTGGCTTATAAACACGGGAATTAGCTGGACACCCGGCAGCTGCAGCTCCCCTCCCAGCCAGAACTTTCCTGGAATGTACATTCCAGGAAATTATTTATGTATCTATTTTTAAAATAACATTAGTTTCTTTCTCTTTGGTTATAAAGCTAAGGCAGAGAACTTATATAATGTCATAATATTAATAATAATAATAATAATAAAATTCCAGTAAGACTGATAGCTAAAAAAGCAAGAATAAAATAATAATAATAATAATAAAATCTCTCATGATCCCTTCCCAAGGGAGGGGAGGGCTATTAATATTATGTTGTTTTCTTCCTGACATGTTTTTTATAAAGTTGACAACATACCGAATATATAATTTTATTTCATTTTTTCCCTATGTTATTAAATTTTTCATTTCTAAAGGCTGTATAGTATCTCCATCGTGTGGACGTGCCTTATTTTAATAACCATTCCCTCGCTGTTGGATGGTGAAGCTGTTCCCAATAATTAATTACATAAACAAAAATATTGAGATGAATATTTGTGTGCATAAAGTTTTATCAACATTTTCGATGACTTCCTGTAGCTGGAAGTGGGTCACTGGATTAAAGGATATGAATGTTTGCAAGGCTCCTGGTAGATATACCGCCAACTTGCTGTCCCAGTTTCCCCTTGTCCAGCATACAGTGGAACGCCTGTGTCACTGCACACTCAGCCTATAACCTTGTAAGGCTTATGAAGGGTATTATCACTCCTACCATACGTTATAGGTTGGCCTGTTTCCCCACAAAAGATACTGTGAAGTCCTAACCTAAAGTACCTGTGAGTGTTACCTTATTTGGAAACAGGTTAAGAAGAGGTCATTAGGGTGGACCCTTGTCCAATATGACTGATGTCCCAATAAGGAGAGCACCAAGGGAAGACACGACCACACAGAGAGGACATCGTGTGCTATCCAAGGCAGAGACTGAAGCGATGCAGCCACAAGCCAAGGAATGACAGCTACTACCCGAAGACAGGAAGAGGTGGAGAAGGATTCTACCCAGAGTCTCAGAGGACCATGCCCCTGCTGACACCTGGATTTCAGACCTCTAGCCTCTAGAACTGTGAGAGAATAAATTTCTGTCATTTTAAGATACCTAGTGTGGGGTGCTTTGTTATGCAGTCCTATGAAAATAATATACTTTATGTTCCCTGGCTTGGTGTCAGCTGAGCCAAAAAGAGCTAAAGCACAGAGGATGGTTCTTGCTCCCTCTCAGAAGGGCATCCAATCCAGCCTGATCATCTGTCTTCCCTGGGAACATTTCTTGCTCCCTGTCCTAGGAGTAAGAGCCCAGCAGGGGCCCATCAGGGACTGGCTTGGGGCTCTGGGTCTGGTCATTGATTAGAGCAGGGTCTGGTTCAGTGTTTTCCTCGAGGTCACATCTTCAGGGGCACACAAAGCATAAACTTAGCATTTTTCTCCATACTCTTGGATTTGACATGACGGAATAAGTATTTATTGGGCTCTTTCGACATCTCCTAGATTAAAACCTCATTCAGTAGCTCATGCATGCCTAGTGTCAGGGCAGAGGTCGTCTTTGTCACTGATCAGGCCTCAGACTGATCCATTATCAGGGCGTCTTAGGCCCTAAGCCCCTGTTTGGCTGGTAGGTTGTGCTACTGTTGAATTCCTTACTTCTACAAATGCCTGTCTGTTCTCCAGTAACTTCCAAAAGATTGCTCTCTCAAGTTGACCTTATGTTTTTGTGTTTTTTTTGAGACAGAGTCTTACTCTGTTGCCCTGGCTAGAGTGTCATGGCGTCAACCTAGCTCACAGCGACCTCAAACTCCTGGGCTCAAGCGATCCTCCTGCCTCAGCCTCCTGAGTAGCTGGGACTACAGGCATATGCCACCATGTCTGGCTAATTTTTTCTATATATTTTTAGTTGTCTGGCTAATTTCTTTTTATTTTTTGGTAGAGACGGGGTCTTGCTCTTGCTCAGGCTGGAAGTTGACCTTCTTGATCCAGGATAGAACCCAGAGACCTAAAGAACCCCACTTGGAGATTATACAATTAGGACATTGTGACACCAACAATTACAAAGTCTAAAACATTTTACGTCATTCTTTACTAAGTGCCCACTGAGTGCCACTTACATCTTCTAGTCCTCATGAGAGCCCTACAAGGCAGGCTGTGACACTGTGACAGGATAAGAAATATGTATGTGCTCTCTGGCCCTGGTTCCTGGCACAGGCTCCTAAAACCCTTGTAATTTCCTGAACAGTGTGGGTGCTAGGAGCATCTTTTGTACTAACATTTGGTCTTTGACCCTGGTTTCTGACACAGAATTCCTAATCCTTTAGAATTTTGTGGGTGATAGGAACACCTTTTGTTCTAAGGAGGTGACTCTTAGTGGTGGGCTCCCGGGTGGGGCTGGTCATCAGAAAGATCAAGCCCTGATCAGAAGCCTGGAACTTTCAGCACCACCCCCTATTCTCCAGAGACCAGAGAAGGGCTAGAAAGGGAGTTAATAATCGATCATGTGTACATGACGAAGCCTCCGTAAAAATCTTCGAACTATGGGGTTTGGAGAGCTTCTTGGGTGCAGCACGTGCGGAGGGTGGTGTGTCCTCGAGGGCACGGCAGCCCCATGCCCTTCCCCCATGCCTCGCCCTGTGTTTCCCTTCCATCTGGCTGCTCATCATATCTTTTATAATAAACTGGCAAATGGAAGCAAAGTGCTTTTCTGAGTTCTGTGAGCCGCTCTAGCAAATGATCGAACCTGAAGCAGGGGTCGTGGGAACCTCCAATCTATAGCTAGTTGGTCAGAAGTTTCAGAGGCCTGAATTTGCAATTGGCATCTGAAGGGGCTGGCCTTTAACCCGTGGGATTTGACTCTAACTCCAGGTACACGGTGTGAGAATTGAATTGTAAGACACCCAGCTGGTGCTGGAGAATTGGTTGTTGGGGGAAACCCCATCCCCCACATTTGGTCACAGAAGTGTTCTGTTGAGCATGAAAGAGAAAAAGAGAGAAAAAACAGTTCGTTTTTTCCCTTACAGAGGTATAATGATCTCTATTTCACAGTAAAGAAACCAAGGCCTGTGCTTGCTTCGGCAGCATATACACTAAAATTGGAACGATACGGAGAAGATTAGCATGGCCTCTGCACAAGGATGACACAAATTAAAAGTTTAAAAAAATTTAAAGAATGAAAAAAAAAGAAAAGAAAGAAACCAAGGCCCAGAAAGGCCAGAAGGTGGCCCAATATGGGCCACCTTGCATAAGACAGAGCCAGAAGTAAAGCTAAGACTTCCTAACACAGTGTTGCCTGCTCTCTGCTCCATCAGGTGGCTTAGAGGGTCATCGGAAGGCAGCTGCTCAGTGGGGGCATTAATGCAAACAAAGGATGCCAGATGTTCTGGGGACATGCCAAACCTTCTGAAGCAGATGTTCCTAGTTCCACTCAGTTCCATCTCCAGCTTTTCTGGAATCTGCAGTAATATAGGATTTTGTGATTACATGACCCCTGAAAATGGTCTAATCCCTGCTAACTCACCTCCTGATTTTTACAGCTCAATTTCAATACATCTGTTCCCAAAAAGTTGCAAGGAAAGGGAACCCTCTGAAAGCATACAAGGCATCTTATATTTCATGGTGTCTTAGTCTCTTCTGTACTGCTGTGACAGAATACCTGAGACTGGGTAATTTACAAACAATAGAGATTTATTTCTTACAGTTCTGGAGGCTGAAACATCCAAGGTTGATGGGCCCACATCCGGTGAGAGCCTTCTTACTGTGTCACCTATGGTGGAAGGCAGCAGAGCAAGAGAACAGGTAAGAGAGAGAGAGAGAAGGAGGGGGAGAGGGAGAAAAGGAATGGGGCTGAACTCATCCTTTTATCACTAACCCACTCCCACGATAACAAATCCGTTCCCTCAATAACAGCATTAATTAAATTAATTAAATAAATTAGTGCTTCTTGCCTGTAATCCCAGCACTTCAGGAAGCCAAGGCAGGAGGATCATTTGAGGCCAGGAGTTTGAGACCAGCCTGGGCAACATACCAATACCCTATCTCTACAAAAAATAAAAAAATTAGCCAGGCATGGTGGCATTCACCTGTAATCCCAGCTACTTGTAAGGCTGAGGCAGGAGGGTTGCTTGGGCCCAGGAGTTCAAGGCTGCCATGAGCTATGATCATGCCACTGCACTCTAGCCTGGGTGACAGAGCCAGACCCTGTCTTAAAAACAAAAAAAGAGAGCTCAGGTTCTCAGCCTGAAGGAAAACGTGGAAGTTGGAGGTTGTGGTGTTTGTGGCTTAAGTAACCAGCCACAGTCCTTTTGCACCTGGTGGTATCTCCCAGGATAACCCCCCCACTGGTCCAGCCCACCAACTTTCCCGAAGGGCACCTACATAAGGCCCTGGACCTCCCACCACTAACACTTTCCATACCTATCCCTGACCACTATTTCTTCGTCTCATGTCACAGGGCTCTGTGTCTTGCTTCATCTTAGTAAATTAGACCCCTTGGTTTCCCAAGTGTTGTCTTTTTTAACTGTTTTCCACAGACGCCAAGAGCACAGGGCTTCCCAGAAGTCTGATTCAATGCTATTTTGAGCTGGACTAGATGGCAGAAATGAGCCACCCATCCTTGGAAAAGGCACACTTCGGAAAAGGCTGCCCAACGAGAAGTGGACGGGGAACTCTTTCTCTGCACAAGTTTAAACCAGGGTTAGATGGGGCAAGCAGAAGCTCACGTGGTCCCTGTCAAAGCTAAACCCTGACAAACAGCTCCGGACAGATCCGGACTGGTTTTGTTCACCCAGCTGTTGTATTACTTCTGCCTGCAAGATGAGACACAGACACCTCCCCTCCCCAGGCTGGCATCGTTTGCTGAGCCCATGGCCTTGGAAAGAACAGCAAGTTCAAATTCCGGAAAGAGGCTAAGAACGAATTCCGGCTGGAGGCCGACCAGTGACAGTTGTGACTTGTTCATCCTGGGGTCACCGCGTGGGTGGGTGAGGTGTGATGCTGTAGGAGGGGTAGAAACCCAAGCACCTGTGGCTGCCTGCTGCCTCTCCATGTCCTGGCTCCTCCTCGCCCTTCCTTCCTGTTCGGTGTGGTCAGGGAAACCTGCCAGGACTAAAGCTTCCAGAAGCCACTTAATCCACTGCAGGTAGATGCTTTTTTAGGGGTCTTTTGTTCTCCTTGAGCATCCTAGAACCACAGATGCAGCCTCTCAAAGTGGGTACTGAGCACTGACTCTGGGCAGACCATAGCGCCCAGAGATGTCCACTCTTGTCACAGAGGAAGGCCAGACCCCTTCACATCTCCTTCCTTCCTAGGGCTCACCAGTTTTCCTTCCTCATGCAGCTGTGGCCTAAATTCCCAGGTAGCAGGAAACTCACCTTTTCAACGTGAGTTATGTCCTTTTTTTTTTTTGCGTAGTTTCACAATTTGTTTTCCCTCATCTCTTCATGCTTCCTCCTTCTTCATCCCACTCCCCTCAGCTTCACCCACCCATTCTCAGTTTACCGGGGCTCTTCAATTCCTTTACCCTCGGGCACACATCCTCTTTAGCTAAGGAAGAAGACCCTCCCCTTTGCTTCCATCCCACGGTGACGACAAGGTCTAGGGTCAGGGAAGGCGCTAGGAGAGGCCAGTGCAGTTGTTCAGGCTCAACCCCAAGGAGGCAGCGCCAGTCCCCAAGGGTGGGTCTTCGCCAGCGCTGCTCCCATCAAAGGGAACTGGGCCCCGTCATCCAGACACAAATGTCCCCTGGTACCCTGAGACCAAGGGTGTCCACCCATGGGGTCTTTTCCTCCCCCGGAAATTCGGCCTCGGGCTTTTCCCAGCAGGGTCCTCCCTCTCTCCTCTCCCTCCCCCACGTTCTCCGCTCCCCCATCCTTGGGTCCCTTCCCAAGCTACTCTGGGGCGGGTCCTGCCCCCCCCCCAAGTGTGGGCTGCAGCACGTGGCTCTGGCCGGCGGGTTTCCTCCCCGCCCCGGCAGCTGCCGAGGGTGGTTTCGCCCCCTCTCCTCCCGCTTCCCCGTGACTTCTTGCAAAAGGCTCGGCTCGCCCCGCCCCCACCCACCTCCGCCCGCCCGCGGCTGCCAGGCTCCCGCCTGCCCCCGCCTCCCCCGGAGGCTGCGCTTTCTCCCCGCCCCTGGCAGCGGCCTCCGCTTCGGAAACTGTTGACTCAGAGGGTGGCCGGGCGGCCAGCGTCTGATGTCAGCTTGGAACGGGGCCGGGGAGTGGAAGGGCTGGAGGGCGGGAGAGGAGGCGCGGGAGGCGGGGTGCGGGGCGCGGCTCGGGGGCTGCGCTCGGCGCTCCCGGCTCGGGGGTGCGCGCTCGGTGGCTGCGGCTGCCCGGGCGCCCGTGACTCACGGTGCGTCACCGGAGCAGATGCCCGGGGCGGCTGGAGGCTCCCGGCTCCCGCTGACTCATCAGAAAGCCCTGCCGCGCGGCCCGCGGGGACCTGGGGGAGGGGAGCGGCTGGCGGGCGGCGGCCGAGGTCGTTTGAAGCGCACGGAGCCCGAAAACCCCAGTGGGCGGCTGTGGCGGGGCCGGCACTGCCCGGGTCACCTGCAGCGCGGACCCGCGGCGGGCGATCGGGGCAGGGAAGAAATCCCCCAGCCTCAGCAGGCGGCGGCCGCGTCAGGAGCTTGTCCGCCTTCCGCTGCCTCGCCGCGCCCCTCTCGGTGTCGCACACGCCCCGTTATCCGGAGAAGGCGGTTCCTAGGCTCGGGCACGGACCTCGGTGGCACCCGAGGTCACTGGAATTTCCCCCTCCCCTTAAGACTTTGGGTCTGTCTGTGGGAAGAGCGTTCATTCCCGGCCTCACCCTGTCTACCCGCATCCTCTTCAGGGGAAGCTGCACTGGTGCTGTAGACACCACGTGCTGGGCCAGTGCCTGGGCCCAGCTCTTTCCTGTCACTGCTAACCACAAGGCCCCGTGGCACTCAGGAAATGGAGCGGACGGGCCAGAGAACTCTCGGGAAGGGGTGGGGGCAGAGAGGAGCTCTTTGTGTGACTTTCCACCCCGTCCAGGAACAGGGACAAATTCCATAGCACTGAAGAGATGTGTGAGGCTTTCTCTGTGCAAGCTGCCCCAGCCCCCAGGGACAGGTGGAGAAGGAGGAGACACAAAAGTGTCTGATAGGCCCTCACCCTCCCGCATGTGTAGTCTGCCAGGGAGACAGCCTCAGGCTCACCTTGAGCGGTAAGATAGGAAGGGGAGGGTGGAGTGGACCCTTCCCGGTGGGGCTGGCATGAGGGCAGGGACCTTGAAGAAGAATGATTTGAACAGATGGGGGAAGGACATTCCAGATAGAAGCAACGCCTGGAACCAACACCGAGAGGTAGGAAAGAGCACGGTGAGTTCTGGGAATGGCCAAGAGTCCAGTTGGTTCAGAAGAGCAGCCTGGCCCAGCAGCACAGATATGGATGTCTGATGCAGGCACAGCGGCCCAGAAGGACCTGGAGTCACGGGGTTCCGCCTGCTGCCCTGGGGCACCAAGTCATGCCAGTTCCCAGACAGATGGATTCCTTCCAAGAATTCCACAGTCCTGCTCAATCACAGCTGCTGAACCTCCTGCCTTGGATGGCTTTTATTAGTTGTTATCTAATGCAGATCCTCTTTTGTCCGGATTTCAAATACTTTTCCTTTTCTGTCGCTTGATCACTATCAGTTTGTCTTGATCTGTATCAGTGTCTCAACCCGGATAGCACATTGGAATGACCTAAGGGGTGCTTTAGAAAACAGAAATGTTGATGCATGGGCTCCCTCCCAGAATCTGACATCACCCACCTGGGGTGGGGTGAACACATGAGCAGTCTTTTAACAGGCAGCCAGGGCAGGTCGGAGAACCACTGATGTAGATGCTCACCATTAGGGGTGTCCAGGTCAGACCCCCATTCAGAGCAGAGCCTGCGGGCCTTCAGACTGCTCAACAAACCCTGAGAACAGCCTTGGCAGACCTCCAGGGGCAGTTGGGCTCCCTGAGGCTGGCAGTTGCAGTCTTTCCCAGGCATCCACTCTGTAGCCAAGGCCAAAGGTTCTAACAGGAAGGGAGGGTGAGGCTTCTGTTTGTTTCCCAAGAGTCACTGACCTTTCAAGCTAATGATAACCACCACGAACCTCACTGGTGGGAGAACTAGGCGTCAGTAGTCACTGCAGCCATCTCCCATTGACTCTGCGTATCTGTAAGGGGGCTCAAGCTGGAGATGGCCCCGTCACCTGCAACACTGGGCCTCAGAGGTGGAGGAGGTCCCAGCTAAGGGCAGATTGGGGCTCTGGGGAACAGGTCCTCTGCTTGCTTTCTGGGAAAATGGAGGTGATGATTAGCGGCCTAAAGGTTCTTTTTGGGGATCTTGAGGTGAATCATCTAGCAGTGTTCAGCATGGGGATAATTTCAGTAACTATTTCCTTTCTCCTGTTTTGCTAGTAACTCTTTTCACAAATTCAGGGAGAATCTCCAAGTCGGGACCGCACAACTGCTCTCTCAGCATCTGTCCACCCCCACCTCCCCAGTCTACAGGGTTGTAGAGGGGGACCTTGAAGCCACATATGAGGCCCCAACCTAAGGAAGCTCAGGCTGAGGAACTTGGCAGGGGCCTCTGTGCTGCAAGGGAAATGACATTGATCACCACAGTGACCAGCTGTCCTCTCCCAAGACTGAAAAGTAGAAATACGGCCTTGAGCCTGGGGAGGCTAGGAGAACTACAGGAAGGATTTTCTGACCAATGACAGTGTTGCCTAAGGACTCATGAGGG
Organism: Avahi laniger; assembly: GCA_963575035.1. Classification (NCBI taxonomy): domain Eukaryota; kingdom Metazoa; phylum Chordata; class Mammalia; order Primates; family Indriidae; genus Avahi; species Avahi laniger. The sequence continues at coordinate 25,495 of CAUYSK010124750.1, read as the reverse complement.
TCTGTGAAAGTAGGAGACTCCTCCTGAGCACCAGACCCTGTCACCACCACGAAGTGCTATTCCCATTTGACAGCTCAGAAAACTGAGGCAGAGAAAACAGCCCATAATTTGCTGAAGCAGCAAAAGCCAGCAAGTGGTGTAGCTGGGATTGGAATCTGAGAGATCAGCAGTTAAAAGTAGTAGGGCAAGCCCTCCCTGCCTTTCAGCTCTAAGATCCTGAGATTTTGTGTTTTCCGCCCAAACCTCTCAATCAAGAGTCCTGGAAAAGCCACACCTAATCCTAGGGTGTGGGCATTAAATCCAACTGGCAAGTGTGGTTTTGAAATGCTCGTGCACTCTCCCTTTGAATCCCTATCACGGAAAGAAAACTCTATTAAAATAGAGTGTAACCGGTGTTTGTTGGGGGGTACTTTCTAGCAAAAAAAAAAAAAAAGAAGAGGGTAAGCGATTTTCAAGGGCCTTTGGAAATGTAGACAAGGCGCCACAAGATGGCCCCTTCTTGATTTTAGGGACAGGCAAGCCTGCTCTCCCTTGGTCACTGGTGACAGATAGACAAATCCTGGTAATTTTGCTATTGGGATCCTCCCTGGCACCTCTCCTATCGTCGCAAGCTTCTGGATGTAAGAGCCCGCAGGCCTACTGGAAGGTGGGTATTCCTTTTCCCATTTTACGGCCTAGGAGACTGAGGCTGGACAGAGGCACCACGGGGATTGAATTGTGGGTGGATCTGACTCCAAACCGTAAATTCTTTCCCTGGTCCAAAAGGGACCCTGACGACCGACTGCGGGCAGGACGGCAACCTGACTGTCCTCCCAGGCAGGCTCCCCCGCTGCAGGGCGCCGGGCGCGGCGGGGCCCGGAGCAGAAGGAACCGTCTCCGCACGCATCGCCGAGGCCAAGGGCGGGGGCCACGAGCGCCGGGGAGGCGCCCGTTTCCCTTCCGCCTCCCCTGGGAACCCGGCGCTGGGGGAGGGCGCCCGGCCGCGGCCCCCCACATCCGCCCGGGCCGCCAGGTGCCCCGAAGCCCGGCCTCCCCCTCCCGCCCCCGCGCTTGTTCCCGGCGCAGCCCGAGTCTCGGCGGTCACGTCTCCCCATCCGGCTCCAAAGTACGAGCCAGGCGCGTCTGGGCCAACCCGCGGCCAGCGGGGCGGGGAGGGAAGGGGAGGCGGCCCCTCCTCCCTGCGGCGCGGCGCGGGCGGGTCAGCCTGGGGCCCGGCCCCGCCCGCCGCGCCTGGGTCGGCCGGGGCGAGGCGCGGGCGAGGTCGCAGAGCCGGGCCGGGCACTCAGCCGGCGTGGGCGGAGCGGGCAGAGGCTCGGCCGGGGAAGCCGCGAGGCCCCGCCTCCAGAGCGGCGCGCCCGCCGGTGTTGCTAGGGAGAAAAGCGCGCCGCGGTCCCGCCCCGGCCCCGCGGGCGCAATGCCCTCTCCTGGTGAGGCCTGAGAGCTGCAGGGGACCCCACCCGGACCTACGGCGACGACCCAACTGGGAGGGCGGTGAGGGCTCCCACTGATCAGCAGAAATGGATCATCGTCCTCTATTAAAAAAATAATAATTGAAAATGAGTCATGCGCATTGCAGGACATTTTGAAATGTGGAGAAGAAAAAAAGGAAAAAAATCACTCACAATGCCTTTACCTATTAGAAAGAAGCACTCTTAGAATGTTAGTCTGTCCTTTCAGGGCTTCGCATCTGCAAATCTACGTGTGTATGTATTCTTTATAGAATAAAAATGCAATATTGTCAGCTTTTTGAACGCAGAGCCTTACTTTGTTCACTGCTCTATCCTCAGCGTCTAGAACACTGTTAAGTAGTGTTCTGGGTGCTCGAAAACCATTTGATTTGATGTCTCTACCAAAATAGGACCATGCTTTACACAGTTGCAAAAATGGGACCATCACTTTTAGTATAGTTAAATTTCCTTGTATGATGCCCTGATTCCCTAGATAAGAGTATGTAAGAGCTTGATGGTAAAATGGTCCATTGGCCCCTTTAGAATCTGGAGGCCAGATGTCTTTGGAATTTAGAATTATTCACAGTGCACATATAAAGTGACTCCTACCCTGCAGTGGGGTCTGGGACAACACCCTGTAATCAAACACACCACATTCCTGCAAAGCATATGATCATTCACACCAAGCAGGATAAAATAAACACTATAAACAGCTTCGTGTCAGCTCGGTCAGGTTTTGAGGCAAAATGAGTTCACCAAATTGAAGAAAAATCTTTGGGTTTCCAGAGCGTTCTGAATTTTGAATTTGAAAGGACAGTGGACCTGTATGGACCCGGGCCTCCAGGTACACCCACAGGTTTGGCCACTTGGTGAGTCTCTGCTGTGAGCTCACCCTCTCCAGCTGGCCTGTCTACACTCCCTTAGTGCACAGTTAACCCTAGGCAGCTGAGGGTGCTGACTGATGAGATGTGATGGAAGGGGTTCGGCTTTTGGATGTGGTCATACCTCCTCTACTGCCAGCCTGCCACCTTCAGAGTGATAAACTTCAGCACTGTGTGGTTGTCCCCTCTTCCTCAGGGCTATGCTTGTCCTAGGGGGCCCCACCTGGGGATTTCAAAGGAGAGAGGCAGACCTCTCCAAAAACACCCCCAACCTAGGGCACTACTGTGACCAAATGGCCAGTAACTTCTCAAGAGGGCATGGGAACCAAGACATATAGTCGGCTGATTGTCATTAGTTGTGCTAGGCTTCTGTAGGCAGCCTCTATGCTAGGCCTCTCTCTGAGCTCCAGACTGAATATCCAGTCTCCTATTGATTTCTCCACTGGGTTCTCACCCCAAATTCACCTCCAATGCAACATGTCTAGGACTACAAACCTCCCCTCAAAACTTGTCCTTTCTTTTGTAGGACCTATGTCAGTGATGGAGCCTAACATCTACGCAGTCACCCAGCTGTCTCCAACCTTCTCCTCTTTCATCCTCTCTGGCACCAAGAATGAGGATGCACTTGCGTGGAAGAATAGGAAGGGACACAATCACATTCATAAAGATTATGACCACAGGCTTGGTCTGGACTGGGTTTTGGGGCTGGCAGAGAGAGTTCAGAGTTTATTTGGCCTGTAATCCTAGCAGGAAGCGGAGGCAGGAGGATCACTTGAGGTTAGGAGCTCAAGACTTGCCTGAGTAAAAGTGAGACCGGGTCTCTACAAAAAAAAGAAAAATTAGCCGGATGTGGTGGTGCACCTGTAGTCCCAACTTCTTAGGAGGCTGAGGCAGGAGGATCACTTGAGCTCAGGAGTTTGAGGCTACAGTGAACTATGATTGTGCCACTGCACTCCAGCATAGGGGACAGAGCAAGACCCTGTGTCTAAAACAAAAAACACATGCCTGTAGCCAGGCTTGGGGGGTGCATGCGCCTTAATCTCAGCTACTCAGGAGGCTGAAGCAGGAGGATCACCTGAGGTGAGGAGTGAGAGACCAACTTGGGCAACATAGTGAGACCCCTTCTTGTAAAAAAAAAAAAACCATAAATACTTGCTTCTTGCAGAACACTCAGCTGGACACAAGGTAAGATACAATGACATTTAAGACTTGGTTTCTGAGCAACTGGTACCTTCAAGGTCTTAACTTCCAAACCACAAAAACAGACCCGTGGACCTAGCAAAGCCACAAAGAAACGTTTCTCACAGCCACACAGGGAACTATCCCCTACAGATAAAAAGGTCCCTGCTTTGAGCCTGAACCAATCAGCCAACGCCCCCTTTTTCCTAACCAGGCAAGCCCAGTCTCAACCACCCGACCCTACACAAACCCTTCCTAACCCTATCACTGAGTGGCTCCGAAGGCTTGCCAGCAGGGACGTTCCTTTGATGCATCAAGCTAAGTAAACTTGGCTCTGTGTGGCAGTGGGCATGTCTTTCATGGGCCTGACGTCAGCGACGTGAAGGAGTTCATAGCCCGCCTGGAAAAGCCACGCCTCGAACTGCACATTTAACAACCATGTCTCCTGAAGCCAGGGTCTTCTAGCCTCTGGTTACATTGTTTCGCACGCGGGCACATCCTCCCAAATCCCCGCTGCCGCTTCCCGTTCTGCTCAGAGATCCGGTAGTTGTCCTGGGGACTGGAAACCAGTATCCTACTTTGGGACTTGGGGTGGCAAAAGCGTGGGCGTTTGAGAAGGGGAGGGAAAGTGAGACAGGAATCCCCTCTTCCTCCTGGCTCCTCCGTACCTCAAAATAGTGTAGTGATGCAAAGGACAGGGAGGTGGGGGCACTTGCGACGCTCGGAAACGTGAAGGAACATGAGTTTAATATACGTGAAATCAGCTGTACACTGAGAAACAGTTGTTAGGGGCAACGTCTCCGGCACTATGAGCAAAGGTAATCCACGAGCGCCATCTAGTGGGATGACCTGCCACTGCGGCCCCCGCCCTCAGCTCCTGCTGCGTCGCAGCCTGCGCCGTGGGAGGCTGCACTCTGCACAGCGGCCAGGAAGGCAGCCCGCAGCATCCATCAGAGACAGCACGTCCAGCTTAGTTGCCTCGGGGACTCTGCTCTGCACTGCAGAAAACAAGCCTCGCTTGTATTCTATGGACGCTTTGAATTTTGTTCACGTTTTTTTGAAATTTGAATTCAATGTGTTTCACTTTTAATCCTGGCCCCCAGGAACCTCTGAGCCAAAAATGGATTCATCTTTAGCAAGATCTTAGATGATCTCTTTGCGTACTAACCTTACCTCTGTTTTACCTAATTTTAAAAGCCTCTTTTCCACTTTACTGTCATTTTCCGCATCTAGTTTCTTATATGAAAGATATTTCAAAGGATTTTGGGAAGAATCGGAGTCATTGGCAATGCCATGTAGAGTCACAGAGTCTCTGTTACCTTACTGAGACAGCTCATTCAGGGGTCATCAGGGTGAGAGAGTTCAGGGTGTCAGAGACATCAGTGAGCAGGAACCCTGGAGATACAACGGCTAACAAATATTGAACCTTTACTATTAATATATGTGGGACACTTTTGTAAGCACTTGAAATGTATAAACATTTAATTCTTACAACAACCGTATTATTATAGGTGAGCAAATGAGATTCAGTTTGGAAGTAATTCATTACACAGCAATAAATAATGAATACCCTCCTATTATGGAAGTGGCAACTAAGGCTCAGAAAGGTTAAATAACTCATCCACGATCACACAGCTAGTGAAACGGATTAGGACGCCCCAAGCCCATGTTCTTAACTACTAAGCTCCACCGCTGCTTCATGAGCTCTCCGCCAGGCACCAGCCTAAACAAGCTGGAAGAGCAGCCGGCAGAGAGAGCTGGGGATTTATGGGGCGCAGAAGCACCTGCGGTTGCTTGCCACGTGATTGGGGTTGTGTGGATATTGTAGTTGTTGATACCTGCCCAGCACAGCATCCCTCACCTAAAGTGTCAGACTACTTCCCGTGCCACGTCTGTGATCAAGGGAAGGCAGGCCTGTCTCTCAGTTGGAAGACTCTAGAAGCCCACTGCAAGTGCCCCGCGGCAGGGATTTGGGGCTCTTTTGTTTACTGCTGTCTGAGTGCTGGAATAGTGTCTCGCACCTAAATGTATATAAAAAAAATTGTTGGATGAATAAATAATCAAACGAATGGATGAATGATATAGCTGAGATCTCTCCCAGACTTTGCTGTGAAGGGGTCCAGGTATCTGAGAGGTGCTGAGGGATCTCCTGGGAGGGGTGGGAAATGGTGCCTTCCATTCGAAGGGCGACCACAGCCTGGAAAGCACAACCCCAGTCACATCCCACATACAACTCTGAAGGGAGATTTTCAAGCAGGTCAGTGATTTAATCCAACCAGTTTCAGTTCACTGTACCGCCACAAGGATGGTGGCCCAAGGGGAGATCCGAGTGGCAGAGGGACCAGTCGAAACCACTGAAATAGTCCAGGCAGGACCTGGGAGGGGGTGGAATTGGCAGGGCTGTAGAACCAGGCGTGGTCTCTGCCCTGCCCTGGTTGCTTGGGTGGGTTGATGCTGCACATCTGGATGGTGCAGTGTGTGCTGTCAGCAGGCTGCGGCTGGGAGGGGGAACGAGGTACAAGGAACTGGGTGATGGGCCTCTAAGTTGCTGGTAGGGGACCGAGTTACAGGAAGAGAAAGACAAAAATGTTAAGAATAAAAAGAGGTCATTCAGGTTAAAGAAACTAGTTCTTGAACATGATCTCACGCCGTCAGTTGTCCTCTGGGCTGGACCAGGGTGGCCTGAACCTGGAGCTCACCTTCCCCTAAATAAGAGCATCTTGAGGGCTGCAGCCATATCCCTCTGGAAGATCCAACTGGAATCTACCCTTTCCACGCTCCCAGATCACTGTGCAGGCATCCCAAGGGCTTGTCTCCTCAGACTCTCCCCTGCAGTCAGGGGACATCTACAATACCTGAAGCCATTCTTGCACTGTTAGAGAGGAAACGTGTAAAAGGATTAGGAGTGACAGAGGTGAAATGCTGGGTAGTTAGTCTTTCCCTGGTTTGCAGAGAAGAAAGGAGGCTGAAGTTTGGAATGAAAACAGAGGTGTCTAGAAGGCAGTGCCACAGATTATTAAGGTGGGAATCTCTGTTGGAGAGCTGTCAGGTGATTTTTTTAAATGGCCTTTTAGACATTTCTGTATTATTATTGGAATTTTGATAATTTAAAAGAATTTTATAGTAGGAAAACACAAAGATGACTTTGTAGGAAAAAAAGGAAGATAGAAAGCAGGATCACAATGGGAGCTTGATGAGGAGAGAGGGAGGGAGCAGAAAAAAGGAACAGCCACCGAACATGATGGGTCAAGGGTCAAGTTCCTGGATTTTGTTTTTTGTTTTGAGACAGGGTCTTGCTGTATCGCTCCAGCTACAGTGCAGAGTGCAGTGGCGTCATCATAGCTAGCTGCAACCTCAAACTCCTGGGCTCAAGTGATCCTCCTGCCTCAGTCTCCAGAGTAGCTGGCACTACAGGTGCATGCCAACACACCTGGATAAATGTATTTTTCGTAGAGAGGGGGTCTTGCTATGTTGCGCAGGCTGGTGTCAAACTCCTGGCCTCAAGTGATCCTCCTGCCTTGAGCTCCCAAAGTGCTAGGATTACAGGTGAGCCACTGCACCCAGCCATTTCTCCTGATCTAAATGGCCGCACATATTTTATGGATTGTGTCCCCATCAAAAGTCCTATGTTGAAATCCCAACCCTCAGTACCTCAGAACGCAACTTATTTGGAAGTAGGGTCATTGCAGATATTAGTCCAGTTAATATGAGGTCATGAGGGTGAGACCTAATCCAATATAACTAGGGTCCTTATAAAAAGGGGAAATTTGGACCCATATAGTATACAGGAAGAACACCTTTCTATTAGGTCATTAAATATGAAATGTCTGATTTTGAATCAAAAGTTTAGTATATCTCAAACAAGAAGCAGTACAATTAATCAAAGTATGTGCCTGAACTATTGACACAGTTTTGCCATCTTAACAGTAGCTTGCTTATGCCAGCAGCGAAGAAGCCTGGAGAGAGAGTGGCAATGAAATCATGAAAGGCACTTTCCACAGCTTGTTGAGAATTGAATATTTTTTCTTGCAAGAAGTTGTCTAAAGCCTGGAAGAAGTGGTAGTCAGTTGGTGCATGGTCTGGTGAATACAGTGGATGACAGAAATTGAATTATTAAAAAAAATCAAGCAGAGCTTCTGGAAATGGAAAATTCATTCAAGGAAATACAAAACAAATACAGTGGAAAGCCTTAAGAGTACGCTAGGTCAGGCAGAAGAAAGAATCTCAGAGCTAGAAGACACCACCTTTGAATTAAACAAGTCAGTCAAAGATAAAAACAGAGAAATAAGAGGAACGAACAAAGCCTGCAAGAAATATGGGATTATGTAAAGAGACCTAACGTAAGAAGTATAGGCATCCCTGAGGGTGAAGAAGAAATTACACAAGGGCTAGAAAACCTATTTGAGAGAATACTTGAGCAAAATTTCCCAGGTCTTGGTAGAAATCTGGACATCCGGGTACTAGAAGCGCAACAGACTCTTGGGAGAGGCAATCACCATGACAAATAGTCATCAGACTGGTCAAAGAACACAAAAGAGGAACTACTATGAACCACCATAAGGTGAAAGCATCAAGTAACTTACAAAGGAAAGCACGTCAGACTAACTGCAGGCTTCTCAGCCGAGACCTTACAAGCCAGAAGGGACTGGTGCCCCGTTCTCAGTCTTCTTGAACAGAATTCTAGGCCACCCTAGAATTTCGTATCCTGCAAAAAACTAAGTTTCTTATATGAGGGAGAATTAAAGACTTTCTCAGATAAGCAAACGCTGAGAGAGTTTGTCAAGACCAGACCTACCCTGCAGGAAGTACTCAGATCTGCATTATACAGTGATTAGCATAATAGACACCCAGCAGTGTAAAACCATCCAAGAGCTGAAGTTCAGAGCCCACATACCACAATGGCTCAAGAGGTAAAACAAAGCAATAAAGTTCTACAAAACAGAATGAACAGAAATCCACCCCACTTGCCAATTCTTTAAATGTGGCTTGAACTCCCCACTGAAGAGATGCAGCCTGGCTGAATGGATTAAAAAATATAAGCCAAGTATCTGCTGTCTCCAGGAAACACATCTAACCCACAAAGACCCATTCAGATTCAAAGTGAAGGAGATGGAAAACAATATTCCATGCAAATGGAAACCAAAAGAAAGCTGGTATAGCCATTCTCATATCAGATAACATAGACCTCAAATCAACAAAAGTAAAGAGAAACAAGGATGGTCATTATATAATGGTGAAGGGAATAATTCAACAAGAAGACATAGTAATCCTAAATATTTATGCACCAAACACAGGTGCACCCAGGTTCATAAAGCAAATTCTACTTGATCTAAACAAAATGATCAACAGCAGCATTATAATAGTCAGGGACTTCAATACCCCATTGAGAGAATGAATGGGACAGATCCTCCAAACAGAAAACAAGCAAACAAACAATGGACTTAAACAGGACTCTAGAACAAATGGGCCTAACATTTACAGAACATTCTACCCCAAAACTACTGAATATATGTTCTTCTCAGCTCATGGAACATTCTCTAAGATTGATCACATCCTAGGCCACAAAACATGTCTCAACAAATTAAAAAAACAGAAATTACACCATGTATCTTCTCAGACCACAGTGGAATAAAATTAGAAATCAATTCCAACAGAAATACTCAACTCTACACAAAGTCATGGAAATTAAACAACCTACTGTTCAATGATTATTGGGTCAAGGAGGAAATTAAGATGGAAATCAGGCCGGGTGCAGTGGCTCATGCCTGTAATCCTAGCTCTCTGGGAGGCCGAGGCGGGCGGATTGTTTGAGCTCAGGAGTTCGAAACCAGCCTGAGCAAGAGCGAGACCCCGTCTGTACTAAAAAATAGAAAGAAATTAATTGGACAACTAAAAATACATAGAAAAAATTAGCTGAGCATGGTGGCGCATGTCTGTAGTCCCAGCTACTCAGGAGGCTGAGGCAGAAGGATTGCTTGAGCCCAGGAGTTTGAGGTTGCTGTGAGCCAGGATGACGCCACAGCACTCTAGCCTGGGCAACACAGTGAGACTCTGTCTCAAAAAAAAAAAAAAAAAAAAGATGGAAATCAAAAGATTCTTTGAACTAAAGACAAAGGGGACACAAATTACCAAAATCTGTGGGATTCTGCAAAAGCAGTCCTAAGAGGAAAATTCATAGCTTTAAATGCCTAGATCCAAAAGACAGAAAGATCACCAATCAACAATCTACTGAATCATCTTAAGGAATTGGAAAAGTTAGAGCAAACCAATCCCAAACCCAGCATAAGAAAAAAAATAACTAATGTCAGAGCAGAACTAAATGAAACCAATTCCAAAAGAAGTATGCAGAATTAATAAAACAAAAAGTTGGTTCTTTGTAAAGATAAACAAAATTGACAGGCCTCTTGCTAGATTAACCAGAGACAGAAAAGAAAGGACCCTAATAAGCTCAATCAGAAATGAAAAAAGGAGATATTACAACTGATACCACAAAAATACAAAATATCATCTCTGAATACTATAAAAATCTATGTACATAAACTTGAAAACTTTGAGGAAATGGACAAATTCCTGGAAACACACAACCTCCCTAGACTCAGTCAGGAAGAAACAGAACTCCTGAACAGACCAATATCAAGTAACGAAATTGAAGCAGCAATAAAAAATCTTTCAACAAAACAAAGTCCTGGACCAGATGGTTTCACAGTTGAATTTTACCGGACCTGCAAAGAACAACTGATACCTATACTGCAGAAATTATTTCATAACATCAAGAAGGAAGGAATCCTCCCTAACTCGTTCCGCAAAACCAATATCACCTTGATACTATAACAGAAAAGGATACAACAAAAAAAGAAAAAAAGAAAAAAAGAAATGGTTCGTCTTTGTCATGACAACAAAGAAAGGCAAGCTTTGAGACAATTTCTCTTCTGATGCTTGTTTAATCCATGCAATACCCATCTATCCACTTTCTTTTCCTTGCCCATTTGTTTCAAATGGTCCAATATTGTTGGAAATGTAATGTCAAACCTTGCTGCTAATTCAGATGTAGGTTGAGATGGATTTGCTTCCACTACAGCTTTCAGCTCATCATTATCCACCTTGGTCTCAGGTCACCCACATGGCTCATTTTCAAGATTACAAAGTTTTGACTTATCCGTGGTTTCACAAAAATTTCTAAAAAAAATTTGAAAGATAATCACAAGCCGAAATGTGAGGATGTACCTTCACGATAAAAAATAAAACAGGAAGTGTCAAAGGGAAATGTCAGACATATCAACTGTCAAACTTAGTACTTAAGGAAATTGGACATTCCATACTTAATAACCTAATATTTAGGTTTTCTAGCTAAATAGAACTTCTTATAGGAAGTTTGAAATTTGGTTGAGAGGAGATTCCAGTGGACTACAATAGGGTTCTGGGGAAGAGAATAGATCCGCAGCCATCCTGCCTGAGTTACAGTCCTAGCTCTGCCACTTAACTGTGTGACCTTCTTGAAGGGGCCATGAATCTCTGTCTCATAGGGTTGCTCTGAAGATTGAGTTCATTTAGAAGACTAAAAGAGTTAGTAGCCCAAGCCCTTAGAACAGTGCTGGAAACAAAATATTGCAATGGTTACATGATTCTGCAGTCCTCTAGCTTGGCAACAGATCCTCCCACTGGAATTACAATTACAGGAATGTTGGTCTTCTCATTAGTGCCACAGTACAGCACAGGGCTTTAAAAGTAGTTCAAGAAATAGCAGATTTCTTAGCTTTTAAAAGAGGTCACTGTCAGTTTTCTTATCACTGTCACCCATCCTGGGCCTATGGCCTTAAGTGTGAGTACATAAAGGAATCTTTAAGATGGAATCCTGAGATAGCTAAAGATCTGGATCATATAGGTAAGGCCTATCAAGAGATGCTTATTATTTGATTCTCTAGAAAGTTTGACATTGGTAACCTTGCCACACCTACTATCTCACCCCTATAATTCCTTACCTCAGCAGTCCCCAACTTTTTGGCACCAGGGACCAGTTTCATAGAAGACAATTTTTACATGGACAGGGGAGGGGGATGGTTGGGGATGGTTCAAGCACATTACATTTACAGTGCCGTCAAACCTCTCTGCTAATGTTAATCTGTATTTGCAGCCACTCCCCAGTGCTAGCATCACTGCCTCAGGTCCATGTCCGATCATCCGGCATTAGATTCTAGGAGAATGCAACCTAGATCCCTCGCATACAGTTTACAGTAGGGTTTGAGTTCCTATGAGAATCTAATGCTGCTGCAGATCTGACAGTCCTAGTCCTCCCACATTTTAGATTGAGGATATATGCACAAAGGGCCAACAGTCAGTTTCTACCTTGAAAAGAATAAAGGCCTTTGAACAAAGCAGTTCAAAGCAAGAATTTTACTCAACACTTCACCACCAGCAACCTCATTCCCCCTTTGAAACTTACAGGCATAACTAAAGGTTAGAACCAGGTTACCAATGTTATGACCCATCGTTACTGTGGAAAACTTAATCCCCAATGCAGCAGTGTTGAGAGGTGAAGCCTATTAAGAGGTGATTAGGTCATGAAGCCAGCATTACCTAAACCAATTTTAAAATGATGTCTTTGGGGACCACTAAAGTTTTCTTCCCTCTCCCAGCAAGCTTTTTAAGTGTCTTGTTTACATTCTTGCCTCCAACAGAATCGTAAAATTAGCAAAGGAGAAAGCCAAACCTTGAAAATGCTCTCATTTCCTTTATTTCTGTTGAGAACCTAACAGTAAGGAAGGGTAGGTTTAACCCATAAAGTAATTAAATCTGAAGGGCATTACATGGAGACCTGGATGCAATGAGACTGGTCTGTAGTGACATAAAAGCAGCATAGGGTCTGTGTTTCAAAGACTTACATAAGTCAGAAGTTAAAACCATCCCACTCATTAAGTTTAAAAACAATTTCAGATGCATAAATTAAAATTCTATTTCTGCATATCACTCTGGTAAAGTATTGTTGGTTAGGTGTACAATCAATCCACAAAATGTATAGAACTTCATATACTATTCCTATAATCTTGCACAGAACTTTACATTTTTGTAATTTGAATGCCAGAGTACCTTCAAAATGCCTCTCAAATTTAGTTCCAAGAGGCAGACAGAGGCAGTTTGGATGGTCTCCCAAAATCTAAAAGGCCTCTTATTTTGACAATTATATTTATGCATGTGGTACATATTAAGGGACACATTGTCACCAGTGGATTGGAAATGCACCTATTCATATTTCTTCCAAAACTAAAAGGGCATATTTAAAAGGGCAAAACTCACAAGTTTGGGTAGATCAAAAGAGATGAAAAAAATGAAAGCTGGAAAGTAGAAAGATTAGTACATAATTTAGCAGCTTCGGGAAATCAAATCCCAAGGCCAGCAGTGAGGAAAACAAAATACTGAGAAATTCAAAGAAAGTAAAGGAATTGGCAGCAGTCTTACCTCTCTGTATGCGGAGGCAAAATAAAGATTAGCTGTTTAAGCAGTCAAATCCCAGATCCTTTTTCCTGCACTACATGTCTGGGCAAGAGCCCTCTCTCATTTGGCAAGATTGAAGGTTCATTCTCTAGAGAAGATAACCAGGTCTCTGATGGCAGACTTACTCTCTAGAATGGCAGGGGTGCCTCCTGCACACTGAAATCAGAGGCCCAACCCTCTTACACTGCTGGGCTTCTAGAAGCTGGCAGATGGCCCATCACCCTTCAGGCAAGAGATATGAAGAACACTGATTTGAGGATCAGCTAAGACCTCAAAATAATACCACAGAAAGTTCTCATCTGATCTCCTGGGACATATTTTTTCAGTTGACAAACTGCACTCATGCAGTCAGAACTGCCTATTGGCTCTGCAGTTCCCCACTCAGAAACAGGGTTACCAAACATTTGAGGAATGCCTGGAATAATAAAAGGTACAGGTTAATTGAAAAACAAGACACTTTAAGATAAATTTGGGCTGGTTGTGGTGGCTTACACCTGTAATCCTAGCACTCAGAGGGGCTGAGGCAGGAGGATCCCTTGAGGTCTGGAGTTTGAGACCAGCCTGAACAAGAGTGAGACCCTGTCTCTACCAAAAATAGAAAAAATTAGCCGGGTGTGGTGGTGCGTGCCTGTAGTCCCAGCTACCTGGGAAGCTGAGGCAGGAGGATTGCTTGAGCCCAGGAGTTTGAGGTTGCTATGAGGTAGGCTGACACCACGGCACTCTAACCCAGGCAATAGAGCAATACTGTCACAAAAAAAAAAAAAAAAAAAAAGGATAAATCTGACTATCCAGAGGTGTGTTTTTTTTGGGGGGGGGGTGTCAAGGCAAGGAGAGAAACTTCCAAAACACTTAACATTCTCACAGATGGAAGATACTGTTGCAACCTTAGCTTGGCAATTAAAAATTGCATGAGTGAAAGACAGAAGGCTTGGAATACAGAGCTGAGAAAACCTCCCAGAAATTGGGAGCAACTGGAGAAACAAAATAGAAAATAGATGGGAGGAAATTAACAAAATTCTGAGAATTAAAATCCCTAAACTTTAGCCAAGTGTCCCCTCCTCTACATACCGCTAAAAATTGAGTAGAGACAAAGTTGTAAGCATAGCCGCATGTCAGATGAAGTCTGGCACCATTATTTACAAAAAGGTTTAACTGAACTCTGGGGCTAAATTCAATCCAAATAAGATTCTATCAGTTTACTGCAAGATCTTTTGCACTCCCACACAATTCCTTTGCTTTATTGCAATGCACAATCACTTCATCTGTTACTCAACTGCAGATACTTAATTTTTCAATTGCCCGTAACTGATGCAGCGCTAATCTTCACACTAGGCCGTTGTCAAATCAGCTCCAAAGGGTTTTGACAGGCATTAATAGTATTGTGGTAGAATCAGGGTTTGAAAGACCATTTAAGAATTGACTTGCTTTTAAAGTTGCATTATACAGGTCAAGAAATTCAGGAGTATGAAAAATGCTTGTTATCTGCTCCACTTAGTATATGGCAAGACAACAAAAATTGAGCATGTTAAGCCTTCTACTACTAATGGCCATTTTTAAAAATACTTAGTTTGACTAGTTCCAGTTCCCAATAAACAAAACACAAATCCCTCAATTGTGTAACACTGAAGTCAGATTGTCCTTTGAGCCACGGGTGGTTTCAGCGTTCCTCCATCTACATTCCCTTCTAGGTGAAGACACATGTAGCACTACCATCCGTATGTAAAGGAAAAACAACTCCTCGGTATGTTTGAGTAGGAATTGTGACTTTTTAGTCAGAAAACTTTTCAGGTTAGCTTTATTTGTTTACTTTGAAATAGAGTCGCACTCTGCCACACAGGCTACAGTGAGTGCAGTGGCATAATTCAACAGCTGATTGCAACCTCAAACTCCTAGGCTCCAGCAACCCCTCTGCCTCAGTCTCTAGAGTAGTTGGGACTACAGGTGTGTACAACCATGCCTGGCTAATTTTTCTATTTTTTTGGTAGAGATGGGGTCTCACTCTTGCTCAGGCTGGTCTCGAACTCCTGAGCTCAAGTGATTCTCCTGCCTCTGCCTTCCAGAGTGCTAGGATTAGACGTGAGCCACCTTGCTCAGCCTCAGGTTAGCTTTAAATCACCCAAATAGATGATCATACATTACTGCTGTTTCTTCAAACTTACAACATAAATCACTTCCCTATCTCTATCTTTCTAATGCCCCAAATTAGCAACATGAGAGTGAGCAAAAAACCCAATCCAAACAATCCTTGACTCAAATTTGATTCCAGTCCCAGCCAGAAGTCACCCAGTTACCTCAAGTGTTTAAAGAACAAAAAGATGTTCATTTTCATTTCAGCAAGAGTTCAGAAGACTTCTTAAAGCCAAGACAGGTTAGTTAGCAACTATACATTCTAGAAACAAGGGGGAGGGTAAAGGGGATTGCAGAGAATGTGGCTTTTCTAACTCAATATTTGCACTGCATGGTATCAGTGTCCATGTTTACTTGGAATAACATCTAGCTTAATTTATATCGATCTATTTCATTTACTCCAAGTTTAAAATTGTTAGGAGGCCAGTGAACTCATATCTAGAAAGAGTAGCTCTAGAAACATCTTAGTGCTCATATATATATATATATATATACTTCATCAAAACTTTCATTGTTCCATAAGTAACAATGAATCTCGTCCCACCACCTTTTTTATCAGATTCAATTTACTTTGTAATAAAGCAAGTAAGATTGCTAAAGAACACTTGGCAGGCTAATATACACAAAGCTGATAGTAAAATTTCACCTCTATTTCATGGTAGAAGCCGTCAAAGTGAAACGTGAGGAGCAATAAAAACATTTTATCTATGTATTCAGAATCACACACGAGTTACCTTTACAGTTCAATTTACTATATAGAAATCATTTGGGTTTTATATTTTCAGTTAAATTTTGAACTGAGATTACAATATTGTAACAAAAAAATTTACATTAATTCAGTACTTTTTTAGCATACCAAATTGAAATACATAGGTTCAAACTTCAGATTTATGGCAAACAGTCTTCAAATACAATACAGACATTTCTTAAAGTTACCATATTATTCACATGTGACATCTGCAACTCTTGAGCTATTTCACATAGAACAGCTCTCCTATGGATATGGCAAAACTGATATGCCACGAAGTTCAAGGCTGTATAGTTAAGCCAAGAACTCAAAAGTTGCACCATCTTTAAAAAGGTTTGGCATTTCTGGACCACAACAATGCACAACATGTAAAGAAGGTAGGAAACAATTCCTCCTCTTTGTACGGTTTAAAAAAAAGTTGCATGGTAGCTTGGAATTTTGCACAAAATCCCACAGTATACCTTGGAAAAGTCCAAGGGCAATTAGATGACAATGGATTGGGATCCTAAACTTTTTTAATTAATAGAACCCATGAAATTCAAATGGGCATTAATCAAATCAAAAAAATATTAAGCACCTACTGGTTTAAGAGATTGAAATTTATTAGAGATTCATGATCAATTTCTTTTCACCTTGAAATCAAGGTGTTAAAAACCAGTTACTAAGTGCATTCCAAACTTCTCCTATGTAACACAGGTAGAATTTTCTGTCCATTGGCACCAAAGTGAAGTCACATTTCCTCTTGGGAGACAGAAATTCCACATCTGAACATAGAGTAAGTTAGGAAAAAAATGACCCCTGCGTTTATTTTATTACTATTGTGATTCTGAGATCTAGGAGTACTAATATACTAGCAGTGAACAAAGCAAATTCCTGGCAACAATTGTCAGGTTAGTGATGCTAACTCCCTTACTCAACCACCATAAAATTTTAGTATGAAAAGAATTAAAATTAGTAAGCTGAACAAATGGGAAAAAGAAACTAAGGGAATTGTTCAAACCAACAACAAAGTCCTAAATTTGAAATCACTGCAACTGAGAAATTGAAGAAGATAAGTGTGCTTCACCCCACCCCCCAACTCTGAATTTAAATATTGCGTGCAAAAGAGCATCAGGTTTCTGAATAAACATGTAGCCCTTCTTTTAAGTTTTAGTGCTCTGCAGTTTTCTGCAATTTTATTTCCCTCCCCCCAAGTTTCTTCAAAGTATTTAATAGAATCTTCCATTTCAGCCGAAAGATTTGTGATTCAATGATTTACTAAGGTACTCTATGCATCTATCTATACAGAAACACCTATTATTACAATTGGTTTATGCAGGATTAACATTTTTGGTGTTAAAATTGTTAAACATCATGCTTACGGCACATCAACTCTCCATAATGAATCTGAACTTCACAATGATTTACCAAACACTTTACTTAAGTTACTAATTAAATAATTGAAAAATGCACTGAGTCAAACTAAACTTAAATGGGCTATAAAGAAAAATAACTTTCAAAACAGTCCAAATACACATCTATTTCAAACCTACCTTTGCTAGCTAGCCCCTTTCCCAAAGTTTTAGCCTGAAAAAACAGTAAAATCTACACAAAATTTTATTGCAATCATACAAGGGTTACATTAGGTCAAATACAACAAACACTATGATGCAATTTTACATTTATTAAACTACAGTTCAAAGCACAAATTTACACATTCTAAATACACTAAACGTATCTAATGAAGTCACACTGGTCTTCCACTGACATTTGATATATCTGGGTGAAAGACATTAACTTTACAAGACTTTAACACGAATCCTTAGTATAAAAACTGTGTACTTGTATGTAAACGGTTTAATGGGGAACCCAATTAATGGGCTTCCATCTCCACTAAGTCATCCATTTTGTTGCATATTTTATTTTAAACGCTTAAGGGGTAGGACAAACTGTTAAGTTTAAATCTGGATATATTATCTAAATCTCCCATTACCCCCAATGAATTATAGATGAAAGCTGATTTTGTCTGGTCCCAAATAGCTATTATTAATAGTTTTGTTTCCAAGAGAATTAACAGAGTAATAAGATTGTTTGAATTTTTTCCACAATGGAATGTCGACCAGACAAACTTAACCTGCAACTTCAGATCTAAAGAAGCGTTAATGCCTGTTTAAGCTTCAGTGGAAAAGCTGTCTTCTTGGCTCAGCTGAATGCAAGAAGGCACAAAGAAGTAGTTCTTCATCATTGTGTCTGAAGTAACTCCAGCATCTTGCATCTCATACCTAAATAAAAATAAGCAAAATTCTGAATTGAAGCCCAAAGACCACACAATCACATAACAAATGGAAAATGAGACATACCTATAACTAGTCTTCCAAAAAATCCTTAAAAGATTATCATTTTTCTATTATAGTCATGTGCTGCATAGCGACATTTTGAACAAAAATAAACTGCATATACAACTGTGGTAGCCTAAGACTATAACGGAGCTGAAAAATTCCTATTGCCTAGTGATGTCACAGCTGTCATGATATAAACTTCTGTGTTTAAGTATCTTTAGATATACAAGTAACAGATGATTGTGTTAGAACTGCCTACAGTATTCAATATAGTAACATGTTGTACAGGTTTGTAGCCTAGAAGCAATAGGCTACACAATATAGCCGAGGTGTAGTAGGCCATACCATCTTGAGATAGCCTTATGACACATTTCTCAAAACAAAATCTCATCATTAAGGGACACATAGACTGTACTTGTAAGTACAGTCATTACAAAATTAAAGTTATTAGCAAATCTAAAATGTCACCTCAAATATCCCACCTGCTTTAAAATCAAATCACCTTACCAATCACTGAATGACATCATGTAATAAATAGCTGGCCTCTGAAAATCATTAAAAGCAGATGGTTCATGGAAAGAATCTGCTCCCATGTTTTCAAAGATAAGCCAATCTCCCACATTCAGCTCAGGAAGAAGACAGCTTTCCACAATTTGATCAAGCTCATCACAGGATGGACCCCAAAGGCTGCTTGTAAACAGAGGCTCATCTTCCTTGTATTTCTGTAGGGAAAGATTTTTTTAAAAAATTATTAATTTCTACTCACACTCATGCAGGTGTTGAATCTGGGGTAGATCAGAAAAGCATTATTCACTATCTCAGGTACAATGTGCCTATGGAACAAAGGCCTAGAACCAGAGGAAGGGGTGTTCCCTCTTAAGCCTCAGTGGTACCATTAACTCCATATGAGGGCAACTAACTTAAGGGACTCAGCCATAAAAATGCAAATCCTACAAAAGGGGGCATTATTCCCCATCCTAAAATATTTCTCAAAAAATTGGGATGCATCTTAAAAGTAACAGTTCAGTTTATAAACTGCCAAATAGGTTCTAATATTATTTGTGTTAAAACTTACCTTGTGAACCTCTGGAATGGTATTTAAGTCCTCAGACAGTTTACTTGCAAAAGAACCATAAACACCATCATTCATATAATACATGAAGGCTGGTTCATCACTTCCGGTTTTTTCTACTGAAATAAACATGAAAAGGGACGGTGAGTTTATAGTAAGATGTCATATATACTTAGTACACAAGGCTTATCAAATAGACTGAAGTGATAGCCTTTGATTAATGTAATCTTCGCATTTCTCAAAATATTTAAATTAACTAAAAAAAAAAAGACTGATATGCAGACATACCTTAAAATATAACAGCTAGTTTAAAAAATTGAAACAC
This sequence comes from Avahi laniger, assembly GCA_963575035.1. Lineage (NCBI taxonomy): Eukaryota > Metazoa > Chordata > Mammalia > Primates > Indriidae > Avahi > Avahi laniger. Next base: position 5,908 of record CAUYSK010124750.1, on the reverse strand, counting down.
ATTTCACAAAGGAAGAAAACCAATAAGCAAATGAAAAAGTCTCTACATTAATCATCAGGTAAATGCAAATTATAAGCTACCACCATCACCATCTACCTACTGAGTACATAAAGACAGTTAACAGGAAACACCAAGGAAGATGAGGAGTGATCAGAACTCACATGTATACACTGCCAGTGGGAGCATACAATACCAACTATCACTTTGAAAACATTCATTCTAGCACCCAGCAATCATACTCTTAGCACAAACAATACTGATTTCCTGTTTTTTAAAATACCACTCTCCACAATAATGAACCAGGACTCTTTGGACAAAGAACTGATTATAGGACTGAAGCAGGGAAAGCATAAAATGAGCCTGGAACATCTTGATATTCCACAAAATAAAGAAGTGCTGAGAGAATATGGGGTGACATGTTAAAAGGACCCAAATCTGTGATGGTAAAATAAATAATAAAGTAATAGATCATATAACCTATTGAATAAATATCTCTAAGTCTAAATAATATAAATAGGAAGGAAGGAAAAGTTCTTCTTTAAGCAAAGGCCAACTAATGCAGACTGAACAATGGAGTGAGAAATTTTGAGCTTAATGACAAGTTAAATAGAAAAAAATAATTTTTTAAGAAGACATTCATGAATAGATGCTGTAACTAAATGGGGTGAAAGTCTGCTGAGAAATAGGTAGCTTATTTACAGTTTCAAATTACTTTGTCATTTCACAATGGAGAAACCTGCCTAACACCAAGTGATGAAAGCTAGCATCAAAAAACAAAATAGAAAATCTAATGTCATCTATATTAGAAAAGGCCACTACCATGTGGTCTCCTAATGATGCACCAAGAACAGAATATTTCTTTGGTGAACTTTATGCCCAAAATGTATAGCCTAAAACATCTAATCATGAGGATATATCAATCAAACAAACCTGAAATGAGGAACACCTAAAAAACTTCTACTCTTCAAAAACATTAAAGAAATACAAAGTCATGAGGTGAAAAAATTTTTCCTGATTAAAGGAGAAATGACAAGTGCAATACGTAGTTCTGGACTGTAGTCTAAATGAGGAAAAATAAAAAGCTGTAAAAGATAATACTGGGAAAATAGACAATTTCCCTATGGACTATGGATTAGTCCACGGTGGGAAAAAATAAATCTCCTTAATGAGAACAGTATTTCCTACAGCAATGCTGGTCAACACTGTCTACCATCTTTTTGTTGGTTTGATTTGAGATGGATTAAAAGGACTACTTGTTGGCCTTTGTTATTTATATTAGAAAGTATGAAGCAGATCCCCCCCCCACCCCGCCCCATAACCCATTTGAGGTAAGAGGAATGGAAAAGGATCACAACAAAACATCAGTTCTGAACAAGAGATGAGAATCAGTCATCTGGTGGAAGTTTACTTAAAACGTGCATACCTATCTAAACATCACAAACAGGAAAGCTGGAGTCAGGTGTTCTTATGGAATGGGACCTTGACTAATGGCATCTTGAAAAGCTCCTCAAGATGCCTATGGCTGACTTAAGACCACCAACAACTTTAGGGCCATCGACTCATTGCCATGGTAATTGGAATTATCTACTAACAAAAACAAAACTATAAACCTTACCTCCAGAGGAAAATTTATCATTTTCAACAACTTTCTTTGCTATGATATTAACTGCAAGTGTAAATGCAGAAGACACATAGTAGCTTCCAGGTTCTGAAATTATCTTAATGCCAGATCCTTCAGGAAAGTAGATATCCAGCAGAGGGCTGATAACATGATTAACCTATGAATTTAAAATCCTAGATTATAGTTTCAATAATGGATTAGATAACTTATAATATTCAGAGATTGACAGCTATTAAACTAAGTTTCCCAGGAAAATTGAGCAGTTCCAATTACAGACCATGAAGCTTAGCTATTAATATTTAGTGGTTATCTTCAAGCAATTACTGAGTCAAATTTTTAAGTCAAAGTTTACTTTGTAACTATCAGAATGGCATTCATTTTTAAAAATACATATATTAATAACTCTAATACCAAATACCTAACTAGTGTTTTTTTTAAAGTCATTTTTTTTATAATTGATAGACAGCAACAGAGGCAGCAAAATTTCAAATAAAATCTTTCTAGATATTATGGAATGAGGGACAGAGGAGTGATGTGCACCTGGATAAAACAGCTAAAGTTAACTTATGAATTCATTTTGTGCCATCAATAACAGAAACACAACTGAAATAGATAACCTTTTGTGATAATGTTATAGGGTTCCAAGAATTTTATCAAACATTTCAAAGTTAGTTAGGTCTTCTCACTGCCTGGATATTTTCTAAGAATGAAATTTTAAATAGATGTTACAGGCTTTACTTTCTGCCATTGTAAAAATCCAGGTCTACATATCCACCATTTAAGTAGCAAACAGAGCAATTATTCTGATACATTATCCACTGAAGAAAGTTTACCTCTTCCAACTGAAATTCGGTTCCTGTGAAGCCTCCACCAATGTCTAACATGTTCATTGCAAACCCAAATTCTCCCTGGAGATGAAAAAAATACTTTAAATTCCAAATTGTAATGGATATGAGAACATTTCAAAAACCCATGGAGGTAAATATCTGTTCTGACCTTTAGTACAGCAAGTTCTTGGTTTTTTACTAACAGAAACAGATTAATTCAATGTTACATATATTGTTTCACTGATCCTATCGATACTCTCTAATTCACTCCTTTACCCATTTAAAAAGTACAACTGTATAGAGCCATGAATGCTTATTTTTAAAAAAAATGAGGTGTGTGTTACACTGGGTGCAAATAGAGTAATTCACACAGGCAGAAAACAATATTGAACCTATCAAAATAATTTAAGGAAAGAACTTACAGCCATATCAAACACACATCGAGCATCAGATAGAGCATGAACATATACTTGAGATTCTTTGCAAGCACTTGAAACATGAAATCTGAAAGAAATAGGGTAATAACTTTAAAGCAGCAAGTTTTAGAGGTAATTCCTTTCCATTATCATTTGATGTATTGACACTTTAGATATTCATGTTAACTTTATCAAATATTTTAAATATTAGAAGCACTAGTACCATCCAAGCTACAGTACCAGCTTTTTAGAAAAGTCAGTGTTTATACTATAATCTCATAAACAAAAATTTTAATAAGTTAATCATCAGTTGTGCTCCCTGTTTATACAATAGGGCATGCTTTTATGTATATATGGTAAAGTAACAAGCACTACCAATCAAATTGGTTCACAAAATCTTTAATTTAAACATTCAATTTTATCTGACCAAATACAAAAATGTGTCTATCATAGCCAGGTGTGATGGCACACATCTATTAAACCGAACACTTTGGGAGGCGGCGGCCTTATGATTGCTGTAGCCAAGGATTTCAAGCCCAGCCTGTTGCAAATAGTGTGACCTCCCCCCCCCCCCCCCGATTTCTACAAAAAATACAAAAACAAGCTGGGTGCAGTAGCACGTGCCTGTAGTCCCAGCTACTTGGGAGGCTAAGGCAGGAGGATTGTTGAGCCCAGGAGTTTGAGGTCATAGTGAGCTATGATGACACCACTGCACTCTAGCCCAGGCAACAGAGCAAGATGTTGTCTCCCCACCTCTTCCCCAAAAGTGTCCATTATAAAATAAATACAAATGAACATTAATTAAACCAATAAGTTACATTTACTAGTATTAGTGATACTTGAGGCTTCTAAATATTTAAATTTAACTGTAATATGGTTCTGTATATTGATTATTAAATGTTAAAATTCACAGAACTGTATAACCCAAAAGTTAATTTTTCTGTGTGTTAACTTAAGTATGAGCAAAACTCTCAAATATGTCAGTATCATCACCTAAGGTAGAATTAAAATTTTATCTAGGCTAACATGGAATGTTATCTATTGTGTAGGGCACAGCAAGATCCAATTTTTCATGTAAAAGAATTATGCATATGTACAAAGAGATTTAGAAAGATACACAAACTATTAAAAGTAAAACAAAGTTTGATTTATTGAAATGCTTCCCAGGGATTAAGAAGAGGGAAAGTCTTCAGAGGGAGAACAGAAAAAATGAAATGACACCTACAACTTAGAAGCTCAATGACACTTCAATATTCATTCATTCACTGGAATTCTAGATAATCTCTATTCAATTTAAAAGGAGGTGATTTACTGTTTACTATTTTTTCTCTTTATTGGGGGAGAAGGTACAGATGCAAAATAGTATGAAAAAGGGCAAAGCATATATTTAGTTTTATTCCTCTTAACTAAAAAAATGTATATTAAAAAACTGAAAAAAGTTAAATATTAGATTTCATGTAAATGAAGTCCTAAATCAGTAACAAGGACCAACTATCACCATAAAATGGTTATGGTTAAAGTTTTAAAAGTTTAAAACAAATACTCACTTAACCCCAATTATTTGGACATCAAGTTCCTTAGCACATTCCAAGAGATGCCTACAGTTCTTCAGTGTAGTACCAAACTTCATGTTACCCTCTTTGCCTCCAATATTATCTTCTGTTGCAATATGTAGTAAGACCCTAAGAGAAGGGGAAGATGATTGGGGCAGAGTTGGTTTACATCATCATCAGCACATGTGAAGCCTGAAGATTGTAGGAAGTGTGTTGATTATGTTGCCAGTGCTCCCAAATCCAGCGACGGATGAATCAAGTGAACCTAATGAAAAACAATCCTGTATAGAGAAAAAACTAGCAATTAGGGCCTAAAGCATGAAGCTTAACAAGGACGGGATTTTGGAAAATGCAGCAAGTTAAGACTGTTGTAGCATCAAGAGTCGGTTGGGCTCTGTAATGCAAGACAAGACATTACTTTCAAATGAAGTCCATCAGTCCATAAATTCACCTAGAAAGACTAAATTGAATAGCAATGCCATCATTGTCTTTCAATAAAAATATCAGGGTTTTAAATGTCTTCAAATTTCCTTAGATGTTCACACTAGCTAACCCTCCATCACTTACTCAGAACATTCCTATTAACCTCTTACATCCCAGCAGGTTTCTAACTGGAAAAAACTGGGAAGATTTATTTTAAATACATAGTAGCCTTTTAGTCTACTGATTCAAGTCTATTTGGTATTTCCTTCCAAACCAAGATGAGATGATCAAGACATTAATTTTTCCTATTTTCAGGAGTTAAGTAATTACGAACACTAAAAGATGCAAATATACAAATGCTATTTGTAAAACTATTTTCACAAGTAAGTGTTATGTAAACACGTTAACTAAAAGAGTCAATGCAATTATGAAAATACACAGTTTTGGTCCTAATTTGACCAAAATTAAGGCAAAGGTTGGTAAATCAGGGCAAGGCTGATAAAAAGCAAAATTATTCTACCTAAGGGTAGAATCAGCTCTATCAAGAATGGACCATTCAGGCCGGGCACGGTGGCTCATGCCTAGCACTCTGAGAGGCCAAGGCAGGAGGATAGCTTGAGCTCAGGAGTTCAAGACCAGCCTGAGCCAAGACCAAGACCCCGACCCCGTCTCTACCAAAAACAGAAAAAATTAGCTGGGTGGGGTGGTGCGTGCCGTGCCTATAGTCCCAGCTACTAAGGAGGATCGCTTGAGCCCAGGAGTTTGAGGTTGCTGTGAGCTAGGCTGACGCCACGGCACTCACCCGGGTAACAAAGTAAGACTCTTGTCTCACAAAAAAAAAAAAAAAAAAAACCAGAATGAACCATTCAGTTTACAATCTAACACAGTAAATATCCCTGATAAAAGTTTGCCTTCTGGCCGGGCGTGGTGGCTCACGCCTGTAATCCTAGCACTCTGGGAGGCCGAGGTGGGCGGATCATTCTGAGCTCAGGAGTTCGAGACCAGCCTGAGCAAGAGCGAGATCCCGTCTCTACCAAAAATAGAAAGAAATTAATTGGACAGCTAAAA
>CAUYSK010124749.1:0-12237 GCA_963575035.1 Avahi laniger | reverse complement strand
TAGGCCCAGCTGAGAGTTGGAGCCTGCAAGGGTGAAAGGAAAGGGCTAATAGGTATAGGTGAATTGACCAAGCCAGCCCCCTACCTCATTGTTGGATTTTATTCAGTAACTCCTTAGTGTCTGCCCACAGCACTGTCTGTTTTGTCAGCGTCACCTGCAACTGACAGACCGTGGTCAAGATCAACAAAGAAATAACAAAAAGTGATATTGGCCAATTGTCCTATTGTTTTTAGTTTATGTTTGTGTTTCTGTGTATTGTGGGGTAGTGTGTCATGTCCTCTTGTCAAAAAGGGTGTCTATGTCTTGTGTTGCCTGTTCTCCAATTAGATGTTTTCAAAAAGAAAAAAACTTTCAGGATTTCCAGCAGTAAGCCGGATCTTATGGGTTCCCTGTTAATGCTTTTGATTTACAGAAATTTTGTGAGCAAGAGTGGCCAGACATCTGTCTGGTAAGGACAATAAGTCTCACGTCCATTATTTGTTCTGTGTAATTGGTCTCTTTGTCCCTGGTTTTGTGTGTCTCTGAAGCCATCAGGAGCTAGTCTCAATGGCTTCTCTGTTAACACCTTTGACTTGAAAAAATTTTGTAAACAAGGAGGGCCCACCTTTGGAGTGGGTGACCCCTGGAGGGCAGCACCGTAGTCAACTTCCTCATGCAAAAACTTAATGATTATCACACTGTTTTAAGACAGAATCTTAAATACTATTTTAAATTAAAAAGAAAATAAAAAACTGGCCTTCAAAAAAAAAAGTGATGGGGGGAAAAAACAGTGTAACTAATTAAATTGATTAATTCATTGTTTAAACCAGTCTTGTATAAATTATTAAATTCTGTGGTTTCTGCCTATATAAGCCTCTGAGCCGCCACAGGCGAGAGAGGGTCACGAATCTCTCAGTCCTCCCCAAACTCAGAGTGGCTCCCAGTATTAGCCTGTCCCTGGTCCTCCCCCGGAAGCCCCTATCCTTTCTCTAAAACAGGCCCCTGTGGGGTGCAGGTTTGACTGCCCCCCATTTATGATCTATGTTCCTTATTTGACCAGTTATCTGTATAATTGGAAAAATCAAAACCCTTCTTACTCTGAGAAGCCGCATGGACTGATATCTCTCCCCTGAAGACTATTTTCTTTACTGATCAGCCAACCTGGGATGACTCCCAGCAGCTTTTACAGGCTCTCTTTACCTCAGAGGAGACAGAGGATTTGAAGAGAAGCAACCAAGACGATTCCTGGTCCTGACAGACAACCTACTACTGACCCTGTCTGGAAGGAGCAGGTGTTTCCCTCTATGTGCCCTGATTGGGACCCCAATGACAACGAAGGTCAGGGGGCTCTCGATCAGTGTCGCCAGACTCTGTTCCAGGGTATACAGGCAGCGGCCAAAAAGCTGACCAATATATCCAAGGTAAGCGAGACAGTACAGGGGTCAAATGAGGCCCCGGCGGTGTTTTTAGAACATCTTTTTGAAGCCTATTGCCTATATACCCCCATAGATCCTGAAGCACCTAAAAATAGGCGTACTATTAATATTGCTTTTGTTACTCAGTAGGCCCCTGATATTAGAAGGAAGTTGTGGAAGTTAGAAGGGTTTAAAGGAAAGTTGTTGTCTAAATTGGTGGAGATTGCCGGAAGATTTACAACAGCTGTGAAGACCCCAGAAATGTACAATCTAAAAAAATGACTAAGGTTATGGTGGCTGCCATGGGTGGACCCCAGAAACTGAGGGAAAGAGTAAGTCAAAAAAAAAAAAGACTGGGTTGAAAAGTCAAAAAAAAGGGAGAAATGACCTGGGATTGGATCAGTACACCTATTACAAAAAGTATGAACATTGGAAGAAAGACTGCCACCTATCTGAGGTATGAGCTAAAGAAAAGAAAGAACTGTCTCTACTGGGAAAATTAAAACAATCTTAAAGATTCCACAGCCCCAAACCAAAAAGCAGGTACATAAGTTTTGGAGGGCCCTGGAATATTACAGACTCTAGATCCCTAAGTTCACTGAAATAGCAAAGCCCCTGTATGTCAGCACAGGGGGAAAAGGGGAAGCCCTAGTTTGGACTAAAACTAAATCAAAAGCCTTTGAGAGTCTCAAACAGGCACTTATAAATGCCCCTGCACTGGTCTTACCTGACCAAACTAAGCCTTTCCAGTTATATATGGCTGAAGCCAAAGGAATAGCCAAGGGGGTTCTGGCCCAAAAGCTGGGACCATGAAATAGATCAGTTACATATTTATCTAAAAGACTGGACCTGGTGGCCTCTGGCTGGCCAGGATGCATCCGAGCCATTGCTGCTACAGCTGTCCTGGCTTAGAGGCCTCCAAGCTCATTCTACAATTCACACATAACTCAGTATCAAGTGTTGCTATTAGGCACTCCCAGAATTTATTTCCTAAAAACAGCTTCCCTCAACCCTGCTACTCTGCTCCCGGACGATGAGCCATCAAAGCCACTGCATGACTGTCTGAAAATAGTGGGGTCACTGACTAATTTAAGAGTGGATCAACCATGGCCAAACCCCGATGAGGAGCTGTACATGGATAAAAACAGTTACATGTCTGAAGGAGTCAGGTATGCAGGGACGACTGTGGCCATCGCAGACCAGGTTGTTTGGTCTCAGACTTTGGGTCATGGGACTTTAGCCCAAAAAACAGAACTCATAGCCTTAACCCAAGCCCTGCAGTGGGAAAAGGACAGAACTGTTAACATCTACACAAATAGTAGATAAGCCTTTGCAATGGCTCATGTACACTGAACACTTTATCAAGAGTGAGGCCTGCTAACCTCTGAAGACAAGGAAATAAAAAATAAGCTTAAAATTCTGGCTCTGTTAGGAGCCATATGGTTACCAAAAAAGGTGGCTATCATCCACTGTAAGGGACACCAGGCAGCTAATTCCCCGAAAGCAAAAGAAAATGCTTTTGCTGATGCGACAGCCAAAGAAATCACTCAAAACCCAGTGGGGCACCTCCAGATTCTTCCTGTTTTGCCTAAACAACTTCTACCACATTCCCTGACCTATGCCAACAAAAAAATAAATTGGGAAAAGCCTTAAAGATTAAAACTACTACAGGAGGGTAAAAGGTCCTTCCGGACAACAAAATTCTAGTTCCCGAACACCTGGGGCGAGACCTAATTCAACAAATACACCAGAGTGCCCACCTTGGCAGCACAAGACTGACTGAACTCTCCAGAGGGACTACTACATCTCTCAATGACACCAAATGGGCCAACTGGTAACGACAAGATGTCTCACCTGTGCTCAACTGAACTCAGGTAAGGAAATTAATCCCTCTCTGGGAACTAGACTAAGGGGACAAGTCCCAGGAAAACACTGGGAAGTGGATTTTGCAGAAGTAAAACCAGGCGAGTGGATACTGGTATTTGCTTGTGTTTGTGGATACCTTCTCCAGATGGGCAGAAGCTTTCCTGACAAGGTCGGAGACAACACAAGTAGTTGTAAAAAGTTAGTAACTGAAATTGTTCCTAGATTTGACCTCCCACTAACATTGGGGTTCGACAATGGCCCAACGTTCATCGCTAAAACAACTCAATTGCTGGCTCAGGTGCTACTGATTAATTAGAAATTACATTGTGTCTATAGACCTCAGAGTTCAGGACAGGTAAACAAGATAAATAAGACTCTAAAAAAAACTTAAACTAAGAATAAAGACTGGCAAAGATTGGATGAGTCTCTTTCTGTTTGCCATGTTAAGAGTTAGATGTACCCCATATATAAAAAATAACCCCATATGAGATTATGTCGGTCGACCTCCCTCACTCATATCTAAACTGGAAAAAGACAGAGTGACAGAGTTAAACAACCATTCCCTTCTTAAGTCCTTACAGGCTTTGCAGTCCAGTGCCCAACAAACTCAAGATTTAGTAAGGGCTACACACCCTGGACCCACTAACTCTCCCTCTGACAAAGCTTCATTCCAGGTGCAGCTTGGGGACCTTGTTTGGATAAAAAGACCTCAGCCGGCAACGTTAGAGCCCAAGTGGACCAGACCTCTGCCAGCTATTCTCACCACCCCAACAGCTGTGAAAGTCGTGAAAAAGCACCACTGGATCCATCGCACCCAGATTTAAAAAGCCAGCCATGCCGGTGCTGGTATCATTGTTAGAAGGGCCAGGAATCACAGGTTCGACTGCTGTAGGTACAGTTACTTTGATAACTGCAAATCAAAATTTTAAGATACTAGGCCACCAGGTTGACATTAATTTAAGTGACTTACAAAAGTCTATTAACTATTCAGAGCAATCAGTAGATTCCCTAGCTGAAGTAGTTCTGCAGAATAGAAGAGGGCTAGACTTGCTGTTTTTAAAACAAGGAGGCTTCTGTACTGCCCTAAGAAAAACTTGCTGTTTCTATGCTAACTATTCAGACATGATTCACAACAGCTTATCACAAATACGTAATAGAGTAGAGGAGAAAAAAAAACAGCTATCAAAAGACAATAATTAATATAAAAACCTGTTTACTTGGTCCCCTTGGTTAACTATTCTCTTGTTCAAAATAGTGGAGCCTCTGAGTTTATTTTTATTAACATTATTAATTGGCCCATGTATAATTAACTGCCTTTTAACATATATACGAAGGTATATTCAAAATATCAAATTAATGGTGCTCCGCACCCATTATCATCATATCTGTGAAAATAATTTACAATACAGAATCAAAGATTTGATTACCCAGAAAACCAGTGGAGAATGTAGTGAACCCTCCAAATGTAGTAGGTTATGATGTTAGATTAGAAATATATTGAGATTTGCGGGTTAACACTTAAATAGACAAGAGAATCGACAAAATCACACGCTAACTTTAAAGTGGATTGCCTCTATTCTGCCTTCAGGACTGCCCTAAGTTAAAATTTAGCGCCTTTGTTTCATTTGGGAAGAATCTACTCATGTACTTTGTACTAGTGGCTAAGGATGGAAAACAAAGTGATCGAGCCGAAACTGATTATTTGTTATACCTGATTGTTTAAACTTTCCAGCTGTCTTATCTGTGGTTGAAGTTTTACTGTGTTTGCTTAACTGAAGAAAGAATGGTCCCTAACCTAACTAATGCTATCTGCTTCTGTACACTTGTTTGCTTAAAGATTATAATCAGTCACTCGTAATCGGAGTAGGTGGTCCATGGCAGGTTCCGGACCCCACGGTTATAAAATATATGATATAATTTGTCCCACTTCCCATCTTTGTCCTACTTCCCCGTAACTCATGTCACATAGCCCATCTTAAAATAATATAAGACCCCCTTGCTTTTTTGGCTGGCCACCATTCTCTATACCTATACTCTGACAGGACAGGGGTGGTCACTGGCCTGCTAATAAAGACTCATAATTCAGCTCAATTTGGTCTTTAAGTGGTCATTTCTCACACTCTGTACCATAACACTACTTACTATGTGAAATATTGGTTTTATTTAATCCTCACAACAAACCATTAAAGTACAGTTCTATTTTACAGAAGGACATTGGATTCCAGGAAGTTTAATTTGGCAAAGTCCCTCGGCTAGTAGGTAGTGGTGGTGGAATTCATAACTCTTGTGCTGTGCCATTCCACTCTGCTTCACAACTCTTAAACTGTTCAAATCAGTGCAACCTCTGTTTTCAAAGTCACTTTGTCATATTTATGCTGTGTTTGGTAATGAAAAATAATTTATCTGTATTCTAATGAATCCCAAGTGTTTAGGGCTCCAGCCCTGATCTTTTAGCTTACATATACAAATATCTACTGAACAGTGCCACTTGGATATCTGAAACTTAAAATCCCAACTGAATGACTAATGTCCTCCATCTCCTAATTCTGCTTCTTTCAAAGTCTTTTTGATCCCAGGTAATGACAACTTTAGCTTCTGATCTAACCAGAAACCTTGCAGTCATCCTTGAATTCTCCCTTTCCTTTATACCTACTTCTGGGAAATTCTGTGAGTTTAAGCATCTGCCATTTTGCTATATGTTTTTTTTATATCTCTCATTCCTTTCCATTCTTCTATTCTTCCTTTACTGTCCCAGGCCACCTCAAAATTGCTGTTGAGACAGATTTGTGAATAATTCATTTTAGTTTTTGAAATTCTCAACTCCAAAATTCTATTTGGTTATATGATTTTTCTTTTTATTGATATTTTCCATTTGATAAGTTACTCATATACCTTTTATTCTTTTAACTTGATTCCCTTTACTTCTTTGAACATATTTATGATACTTGCCTTAAAGTCATTGTGTGCTAAGTCCATCATCAATACTTAACCACATATTTCAGGGTAAATCATGGGCTAGTCATAAAACGATTCACAATAAATTAAAAAAATGAAAAGAAATAATTTTAATATTTAAAATCAATAATAGGAAATTTGGAAAACCAAACATTTGGAAATCAAACAATTTCTAAGTCACCGTTGAGTAAATAAGAAATCACAGAAAATTAGAAACTGTGTTAAATGGTATAAAAATGAAAACACAACATGTCAATATTTGTAAGGTGCAGGTAAAGAATGGCCTCAATGAAAATTTATGACATTTAATGCTGACAACTAGGAAAAAAATCCCTCATCAATAATCAAATGTTTTTTTAAACATTAAACAATTGATTTGATTTGATTTTGTGTTTTTCAGAGATGGAGCCTTACTATGTTCCCCAGGCTGGACTAAAACTCTTGGGCTCAATATCCTCAGCCTCCCAACTGCTGAGACTGCAGATAGCACCACTGTGCCTGGCTTAATAATCAAGTATTATGTTAACAATCTAAAAATGTAGAGGGAGGTGAACAGAATCAAATAGAAAAAAGGAAACAGAGCATAAATAAATGAAAGAAAGAATTGAAAAGGAATAGGAAAAAAAAGCAATAAAACCAAAAGGTGGTTCTTGAAAAAAGATTAGCAAAATTGAAGAACTTTTGCAGCTAGACTAACTATGATAGTTAATTTTATGTGTATGTTGTCTACAGTACCCTACTAGTTGGTCAAACATTATTCTAGATGTTTCTGCGAAGGTGTTTTTAGATGAGATTAACACTTAAATCAGTGAACTCTGAGTAAAACAGATGATTCTGTGTAATGTAGGTGGGCCTCATCTTGTCAATGGAAGAACAAAGATTGAACTCCCCCAAGCAAGAGAGAATTCTGCCAACAGATTGCCTGTAGACTCAAACTCCAAATATTTCCTAAGTTTCCATCTTTCTAAGCCTAATTCTTGGTATTTTGGATTTGCCAAGGCTCCATAGTTGTGGAAGTGAGTTCCGTAAATCAGTGTCTCTTTCTCTCTGTATATTCTGTTGGTTCTGCTTCTCTGTCTCAAGCAATCTAGCAATCCTTTTGCCTTACCTTTCCAAGTAGCAGGAATTACAAGTGCTAGCCACCATACCTGGCATTTTTTTTCTTTGTTTTTTTAAAGACAGAATTTGACTAATACACTAAGAAAAAAGAGAGACTCAAACTATTAAAATCTAATAAAAAATAGAAGCCATTACTACAGATCTTATAGAAAGTAAGAGTTCTAATTCAATATTATAAACAATTATATGACCCCGAAGATGAGATAAGTTGAATTTTGTCAAAATTCTTAGAAACACAAAACTGAAACAAAATAGAAGAAGAAATAAAGACAAAATTGGAATAGCAACGTAACAAATAGATTCAATCAGTAACTAAAAACAAAAACAGTACAATAAACAAACACAAGTAAAGAAAAGTGTCTTCACTGCTGAATTCTACCAAATATTTGAAGAGTTAACACCAGTCCCTCACAGAGAGAACATTTCTTTATTAATCACGTTTTTTTTTGTATTTTCTGTATCTCTTGACATTTTGCCATCTGTGTCTTGTTGACACTGAAGAGATTTTCTTTCTGAGGACTAGTAGAGTCTTAGAGATAGCAAATGCCTGACAGCACGCTTTTCAAATGCAAACCAGTTAATCGAGAGCCTACACACCTCACCCCTCCATTAAGCTTTCATATGCAGTCATTATCCCCATTCCTTAATCACACCAGGGCCTGTCACCAGACTATGAGGGATAGGCCATGTGCTCCAAGGCCTTATAAAATTATTTGAACTATTAATTCGAAAAGCCAATTATAATCATACCCTGCTTACTACTCTGCTTTACTCATTCTTCCCAATGAAAGGCACAATAATGGAGCTTGCCCACGTTTCTCCCTCAGGCCTCTGTCTCATGACAAAGCCTAGTGCTTTCACAAGAGACCTGCATAACATGGTGTGTCTAAGTAGTTCATTCCTTTTGATGTTTTCACACTTAGAGTTTTTCAGTGGCAGTCATCTCCTATTAGTTTCACCATATGTAAATAATAAACCTACATTTAAAAACAACCCCTAACTCATTTTTGGGGGCTGGTTATTAACCTGATACCAAAACCAGACAAGAACATCAAAATAAAGGACATGATTTAAAACAAAAACCTTCGACTAATATCCCTTGTTAAATATACGTGCAAAAATTCTGTCAAAACAGTAGCAAATTGAGAAATACATTGAAAAGATTATACATTACAAAGCAGAGGGATTTATGTCAGGAATGCACAGTTAGTAAAACATAAAAATCAATGTATCAGATCAATATATCAGATGAGTAGATTAAAGAAAAGAAAACCTCACAAGATTCTATGTATTTATCCATTTATCTGTCTGTAAACATACACAAAGATTTCACAAAATCCAACATCCTTTCATGATAAAAATCCTCAACAAATTAGGAATATACACAAACTTCCTCAACCTGATAAAGGATATTTATGAAAATTCTACATCTAGCCTCACATTTGTTCAATGAAAGACTGGCTTCTTTTTATAAGATTAAGAATAAGTTTATCTACTTTTAGCAATGCTAATTAACATTGTCCTGAAAGTTCTAGCTGGGGCAATTAGGCCATACAAAGAATAACAGGTATCCAGATTGGAATGGAAGTTATAAAACTATTTTCATTTGCAGATGATATGATTTAGATTTAGAAGATAAGAAATTCACACACACAAAGAAACTGTTTGAGTTAATAAATGAGTTCAGCAAGGTTGCAGGATGCAAAGTTAATCTACAAATATCAATTGTTTCACTAGCAATAAACAATTTGAAAATAAAACTTTAAAAATATTTCCTTTATAATGTGGTCAGAAAGAATAAAATACTTAGAAAAATGTGAACTGAAGACATTCAAAGGTTGAACACTAAAAACTATGACACAGAAAGAAATTAAAGATGTTGTAAATAAACACAAAGACATCCTGTGTGCATGGATTGGATGACTCCATATTTGTGGTTAAATACTTCCTACCTTAGTCCATTTCAGCTGCTATAACAAAATACCCTAGGCTGATATTTATAAACAATAGAAATTTAGCTCTGGAGATGAGAAAGTCCAAGATTAAGGCACTGGCAGATTCAAAGGGACTGCTCTGTATTTCAGAGATGACACCTTCTGGAGATAGGCATAGTGGCTTATGCCTGTAATCCCAGCACTTTTGAAGGCTGAAGTGGGAGGATTGTTTGAGGCCAGAAGTTTGAGGCCAGCTTGGGCAATACTGCAAGACCCTGTCTCTAGAAAAAATAAAAATATTAGCTGGATATGGTGGTGTGCCCCTGTAGTCTCAACTAATCAGAAGCCTGAGGTGGGAGGATCACTCGAGCTCAGAAGTTCAGGGTTGCAGTGAGTTATGATTATGTCACTGTAATCTAGTCTAGGTGACAGAATGAGTTCTTATCTCAAACAAAACCAAACCAAACAAAAACACAACACAAATATGATGCCTTCTTGCTGCATCTTCACATGGCAGAAGGGTGAAAGAAAGGTCATTTGAGCCTGTTTGTAAGGGCAATAAGCCATCCATGGGGGTAGATCCCTCATGGCTTAATCACTTACCAAAGGCCCACCTATTAATACTATCACATTAAGTATTAGGTTCCAACATATGATTTTTTGGGGGACACCAACATTCAGACTATTCCATTTCCCAAAACAGTCTACTGATTCAGTGTGTTAATGGATAAGAACCTAACTCTATAAAGCAACTTAAAGAGGTTTATTCTGTATGTAATACCTAAGGGAACAGTGGATGATAAAGTAAATAAGGAGCCCTATCAGAGGAAGGGAGGGGCTCAACTTTAAAAGGTCTTGTAGAGCTGATCTAAAACTTTAAGGGAACCAGATAAACAGCCCCCAAGAACAAGCCAGTCATGGGGTTACCAGTAGGAACCTGTGGTAGCCATGCAGCTTATTAAGAAATCTTTTCTCTTTGAGTTTCAACTTCTTCTGAGATATTTATGTAGGTGCAGCAGGTAGTATTTAGTACTGTACAAAACCCCTTGTTTAGCCAACAGGAAGTCTCAGACTACCTGATTGTGCCAGTGAGTTGGAGGACTTCTTTTGGGCCCTAAGGCTAATGGTTTCTTCATCAACTAACCCCAAGGTGACAAACAAGTTTATGATCATGTCTTTGTTAGTGTAAACTCCTTAGCTAGGAACAATTATTCCTAAAAGGCTCTTAGTGTCCTGGTGTTCTCTTGATAGCCCTCTCTTTAACATATGAGGCAGTGAATGATACTCTTTGTCATTAGGATAGAGAATAGGGTCATAGAGTGTCCAAGAAACAGAAGCCCTCTCTGTGTACACTATTAAGGCAGAAATGGGCCCATCAATGCAAGGGAGGATCTGATTCCATGACACAGACAATAGTATATGCAGGGAGACACAGGTAATACTTCATAGAGTATGCTCATTAATTGACTTCATTCATAGGGAACATGAATAATATGTAGTCAAGCCAGAAATCATGTTTTTTGCAGGCTTTCCAAAATCTATTTATATGATACCGCAAATGTATGATCTGTTGGCGTAACAAGGATCCTGCACTGAGTCCAGGTTACATTTGTTAATCCTATAGATCAAGGACTTTGGGGGTCCTGTGGTCCAGTACAACCACCCAATTCTAAGGACACCAGGTAGGTTGAATCAAGGGGTAAGTATATCTTGGTACATAGTTAATTGAACTTGAAGCATAAATAGAGAGAAGAATCGATCTGGATATGTGATGGCATTGGGAATGTCTGAAAATTCTGTGATGAGTATTATCAGTGGTAAATGTTTGTCTTGGATAGACCAGGGGAAGTATTGATAAATCCAACAATCTGACAGATTTGTCTCTGTAGCAATATTTTGAGATAGTTTGATTATAATATTGTCATGCCATTCTAGGTTGAATGACAAGAGAAGGGAGGATGAAAGTGTGGCTAAGGTCACAGAATTAAAAGGTGGCACGCTTGATAAGCCGAACTGTCAAGAGAGACACAAGAGGAAACAAGGAACTATTCTTGCATGGCACAAGATGTTTAGAATGCAAAGGATTCCAACAATAACAATAATCAACGCAGTAATGAAATATGTGGATTACACATCTAGTAGGCAACAAAAATTATGGAGGTATCCCACATTTTTGCACAAAGTGATCATGATAGAAAAGATTTCTATGACATTGAAAATAATGATTATAATCAGGAGGGCATATATTTTCATTTAAATTCTCTTAAAACATACAAGAAATACTTATCTGGAATTTCTCATGTAGAGATACTTAAGTTCTTACAAAGGCTTGCTTATCCCCTCATGAGAGCCCAAAGTACCTTCATGTTATTGTTTTTGAGCTGTTGCCCAAACTGGAGTGCAGTGACATCAGGATAGCTCACTATAGTCTTAAACTCCTGGATGCAAGCAATCTTCCTGCCTCAGTCTCCAGAATAGCTGGGACTACAAGTGTGTACCACCAAATCCAAGTAATTTTTTAATTTTTTTGTAGAGGCAGGATCTTGCTATGTTGCCCATGCTGGATTCAGACTCCTGGATTCAAATGATCCTCCTGCCTAAGCTTCCCAAATTGCTGAGATTATGTGTGTGAGCTGCAATATCTAGCCCCAAAGTATTTTCTTTTTTTTTTTGCTGGGCCAGGAATCAGACAGGCCTGGCTTTACTTGACTTTGGTCAATCCAGGCCTTGACTCCCATGAATTTGACAGAGGAGTAGACACCAGCAAGACTTTCATATGTTCCCTTCCAGACGGGCCTTACTTGATCATTAGGATGTTGATTTCTCCATGTCTTTTTTTTTTTTTTTAATTTTTTAAATTTATTTCAGCATATTATGGGGGTACAGATGTTTCTGTTACATATGTTGCCCTTGCCCCCACCTCCCTCCCTAAGTCCGAGTTTCAAATATGTCCATCATTTGGGTGGTGC
>CAUYSK010124748.1:0-143191 GCA_963575035.1 Avahi laniger | reverse complement strand
TCACTTTAAGTTGTGCAGCCATCACCACAATTAATTTTATAACATTTTGTTACCCCTCACAGAAATCCTACATCCTTTAGCATTCACCTCTCATCTCTCTCCAACTCCTTTCCCAATCCCAGTTGTCGCAATCTCTCATTCACTTTCTGTCTTTATATATTTGCTATCCTATGCATTTTATATAAATGGAATTATACACTATGTGGTCTTTTGTGAGCGGCTCCTTTGCATTTGCATAATGTTTTCGAAGTCCATCCACATTGTAGCATGTGTCAGTACCCCATCCCTTTTTATGGCTAAATGATATTCCGCTGTATGGATAGATCACATTTTGTCTACCCATTCTTCGGATGGTTGGGTGTTTGGCTATTAGGAATAATGTTGCTACGAACATTTGTGTATACATTTTTGTATAAACATATGTGTTCAGTTCTCTTGGGTGTATACTTAGGAAGGAATTGCTGGCTTTTATTTAATTCTGTGTTTAACCTTCTGAAGATCTGACAGACTATTTTTCAAAGTGGCAGCACCAATTTATATTTCCACCAGCAGTGTATGAAGATTCCTGTTTCTCCACATCCTCCAAAATACTGTCATTATCTGTCTTTTTGATCATAACCACCTTTGTGGTTATCAAGTGGTATTTCACACTATTCTCATTTTGTATCTGTTTGAAAATTTGTATAACCAAGAATTTAAAAAAAATAAATATCAAACTCTCTGAGTATGTTTAAAACAGTCTTCTGCACAAATAATTTTGCTTATAACAAAAGAGATTATAAATAGGTTACTGTAGCCCCTGCGTCAGTCCATTTTTTGAGGTCCCCAAAATTATGTTGTAATAGTAGAGAACTGGATAAAACTTTTTCGCTAGGTTTAGAAGAGTTAGTTGTTCTTCCAGAGTATAATTGCAATCCTCTCTCAGAATATCAAAGTGAAAAAATGTAGTAGTTTTCACATCAACATGTTTGGTACTGTGGCGTGGTTTTGAGGTATATTGTGAAAAATTGACTGTCTCATTCAAAAAAAACAGCGTTTAGAATAATTATTTACATTATTATTATGCTTAAAAACATAATTCAAGATCTCTTTAAGAAAATGATTATTGACTAGTTTGTCATAGTCATAATAAAGGATCAACAAACATTTTCACTTCTAAAACATGAATTTTTAATAAAGCAGATTAGAAATTGTATCTATACCTTTCTAATGCCTTTTATTCTGATGGACAATGGCATATTCCAAATTACTTTCTCATCCTCCAGGAAAACAGCAGGTTAGTTACATTAAAATGATCATTAAGTAAGGTTTTCTCCATATTGCATAATTTAAAGAAAATCTATTAATATTACTTGAAATAAAAATCTTTTAAAATATTTTATTGAATTAGGTGTAATCTCAATTTTAATAGACTAATTATTTTGGAATTGTTTTATTCTTTATAATCCAATGGCACTTATGCACATATCACTTTAAGTAATCAGCCCTAATGTAATCAGTAATTAAAATTATAGCCAACTACAGGTGCTGCTAATTGCTAATCAATTAGATGCATAACGATTGCATAGCTAATTGAAATACTGATTGAAGTATTGATAGTTACCCATATTTTTTTCAAAAGTAAACTACCTTTTATAGTTCTTAAGTTGGGATAAGTTGTAAGAATGTATTCCCAACTACTCTCTCAGTCACTTCTGTGAACTTTAGAGGAAAATAGACTTGCTCTTTATGCATGTATAAATGAAATTGGTACCATTGATCAGAATTGACCTGACTGGCTGTTGAATGAGTCTGTGAATTTTAATTGGTTTATTTGCATATTAACAGGCAACATTCTGCAGATGGTTGTGTGGGTTCTGAGTATCTGGATTTGGCAAATTCTGGGACCATTATATAGAAATGTAACAGTCATTAAACACTGATAAAATCCCTGTTTTGCCAGGAGGCTGCAGTGGGTATCACTGTCAACCTGCTGATTAGCCTTTACAGACATTAATTTGTTCACATATTTATAGCAATTTGATGGTTAGAGTATCTATATGACATAAAATTTGACATTGATTCCTTTTGAAAAATCATTGTTGAAATCCACAAGACAGGCTCAAGTGTAGAAAGAAAGAAACATTTTGCCTGTACCATCATAATGAAAAAACATTTTGTATTTTTCTAACCATCGAATCACATGGATGGGAGGCAGCTCTGCAAGGATAGGTGAAGGCAGGGAGACCAAAGTCTGGGTGAACAAAGGCTGGGTAATAGTACTTGCATTTCATAATTTATCAAATAATAACCGTTATAATTTAGAGGCATAAGTTCTATATAAAGCCAGAATTTATTTTCTCAAAGGGGGATGATAGTATGCTGTGTCTATTTATCTTAATTGATTTAAGTAAACCTGATCCAGCAGCAGCATCAAAGAATCTTATGCTGGAAAGGATCATGCTCTCCAAAGAAAGTGCTTTAGGGGAATATGCCTCTGTTTTGGCACCCTGTCTAGAATATAACAAGCACTCTGGGTGCTTATTTAATAAATTAATAAAGCAACGAATGCAAATAACAGTGAGATTTTCTGTGGACATTATTTCAAAGAAAATCAGTCATTAACAACACCAAAAAGTTTTTTTTTAACTATTTTTTTTTTAAATCAGCAATGTAATTTTGAGACCACTGAGTTCTCTTGATTTCGCATATGTCCATCATGTTTCAGATGTACCAAGCACAGAAACCTCTTCTGTCAGCTGCCAAAATTCACCTGTTAGGTCAGGTAAGAATTTCCAAGTATAGACTTGGATGAGGGAAAGAAACTTTGGAAAACACCACTTTGAAAATTGTATTCGAAGTGCCCACTTTTTTAGAAAATGAGAATAGATTGAGATTTGTGTATTTGAGCCCTGAAAACAAGCCTGGAAATCTCAGCAAAAAAATGCTATTTTCATCTAAAGTAATAGAAGTGAAAAACATAAGGACAGCTATTTTATTGTCTGTTTAGTTGCATGGTGCCCAACTTGTGAAAACATTGTATATGACTTTGTGTTTAATCCAGCAATTCTGTTGACACCTGAACATTTATGGCTTGGATGTAAAGTATAAATAGTAAATCATACTATTGGTGTATCTTCTGGTGTTACCTGAAGATTGAAATTGGGGAGAACAATTCCATTTACTTCATTCTTGGTAGGAATATTTGTCAGAATGCTTCCAATCTTCATTTTCAACACGAAAGCAAAACAAAACACTTGGGTTCTGGAAGCAGACTGTTGTTAATATGAGTTAGGTGAATCTGACCTATAATCTTATTTGACATTTAGAACTCAAATATTTTCCTTTATTTCTCCCACACAATTAAAATATTTAGTCTCACTTCATTTTATGAGACAAATAGCTATGTAAGTAGTCTGTAATTACTGTACATTGTAACAAATGACCTCATAAATACATTGTAATGTCCCATGTAATTACATGGTAAATCGTGTCTTTGAGATGGCTGCTCTGAGATGGAAAGCCTGCTGGTTTCAGAGATTAATTATTTAGAGCCTAATTTGACAGTTTCCTTGAAGATATGCTTCTGTTAAATAGCCACTTCTGTGGCTTTATAAGAGAAAACTTTCCTGGTAAGATCTTATTTTCTTACTTAATATAGACCCAGTTGCTTGTATTTATTACAGAATATTGGCTGTGTTTAAATTTTGCTACACTTAAAAGCAAAAAGGTCATTGTTCTGTATGGGAAGAATTCTGATTTGCAATCCTATCTCTCCCATCAGACACTAGATAGAAATTGTCTTTGTGACAATAATTTTAAAGATTCTGGTTTGTTACTTTAAAAAGATTTTGGGGTGTAAGGTATTATAAAAATTATGTGTTTTTTCTCTGATACAGCCTGCAAACTAATATTTCGCTTTGTAAGAGCCCAAGCTGGTATGTCATGCTTGTTTTAGAATGAGTACATTATTGTAATACCCTGAATTCTTAGTAGTTATTCATGATAAGTGCATTTTATTCCATAAGAGGTATTTTCATATGGCAAGAATCAGTATTTAAACTTTTTTTCTCTTTGACTCAAGCAAAATGCTTAAATATCTGGTGAAATCAATTATTCTCAAGTAATACCATTCACCTTACTACTCAAATGGTATCTTGGTTTCTATGTTCCAAAAAAATAAAAATAAAAGAAAATGGGAAATAAGTAGACATGGTATTTTGCGCCTTAAATTATATGTTGGTCTATTTTCTTGTTTCTTTCAAGGGTATAATTTTACATATAACTTCCCTGATATATTTCTGTTCTGGCTTTCTTAGCTGTAGTGCCTGTATCAAGGCTATTATATTGCTTTTAGTAGTTTTATTTAGTAGAAATGAATAGTCTGAGAAAGATCTGCTTATCTGAAAGAGTTAATAAGCCTCCCTAAACATTCAGCTTACTTCCAGGGAATGATTTAGGCACTGGAGAATAAAGTCTATCGATACTGGCAAATTCTGAAATGCATTACTCATAAGATCGCTTTATCATGAACTCTAGGGAACAACCAAATTGCTTTATTGTAATGGAATTTTGTCAAAATGTGAATACCTCCTAGAAATTACATTCCCAGTTTCTAGGGCCTAGAAGAAAACAAGCCTGGCTACTAGGCAATGCATAGCAAATTATCACATGCAAAAAATGTTATTTTAAATTCAGGAGCTTAAAAAAAGAAGATACTAGGCACACATAAACCTTACTTCTTTCTCTTCTTTTTTCATTTTTTTCCCTTGAGTCTGAACTATACTCTGTAATTGGGTGTCATTTTCTTGGTTAGTTTAGGAGTGTTGAGTTAATTGTCTTTAGTTAGCCAAGAAACTCTAGCTGTCAGGAGAGAATAATTGATTTTTCTTTATTTTCCCTCCCCAAGTAGAAACCATTCATGGTTATATATTTGATAATCAACTGCAACAGTGTTTTGCTAATTAGTAGAGAAAGCAATGTTTCCATGGGTACTCATCGGAATATGGCAAAATCTGCCATAAAAAATCCACTTCTTCCCACATTGTCCTGAATGACATTTCAGGGGCAAAAGAATGTTTTCCCAAAGATTTATAATTTATTTGTTGTGATCAGATTAAGTATTGATGAAGATAATTTAGCCACAATAAGAATCATTCATTCTTATTTTTATGTCTTCAAAACCCAGTTATATGAAGCCAAAATGACTTTAAGACTTAATTCTTAAACTTGCTTCAGTTTTCCAATGTTCTTTTATGTGATTCAAAGCCCTATATATACTACTAAAAATAGCAATAATAACAATAATAAAATGAAAAATTAAAATAAGGGTAAAAGTTTGTATTTTATGATGTTTTTAATTTTCTAAGTCCTTTCTCATTGATCACCTCTCAATAACTAGGTAGGAGATCGGTATGATCGTGTAATATATACAATTGATGCAGTCACTGAGATGATTTCCTACCGTCACTGAGCAAATTAATGAAAAGCTGAGAGTGGAACAATATGCTTCCTGCTCATCCATCTATTATACTCATTGAATATCTTTCATTTGCAAAGAACTATTCTCTCTTCGTCTAAATGATTCAGAAATGCATGCTAGGTAGAACATCTAGTAAGATTTCCTAAGGACAGGGTATATGAATTAAGAAGGCCCCAAGTGTATTTCCTTGCACCTATGCCTAAGATTTGAGCTTTATTTAACATTTAGAGTTAATTCTTAAACAAGTCACTCGTGTTTATTATATGGAAGGATCATGCAAGTTTGGGGCCAGAGTTAAATAAACCTCGTCGCTAGAGAGGAGTCTGCAGGTTATTCTCAGCTATCATCCACTTTCCTCCTGCTAGAGCTCTGAGCCTCATCTTTAAATAACTCAAAAAATAGTTTTAAAATGTCACTTTGAAAGCATGCAAAATTTTAGCCCACCAGACTGCCAAATGACCACTCTACCCAGATGCTTGTGTCTTCGTGATCAGTCAGAGATTGGGGATCTCACAGTGAAGGTTTGGAAACCTATTTGACCTTCATTTACTGGTTCAAGTCCCCTGTGCTGCTAAAATGAAGTGGGTTGTGTGACTTATTAGCTTCCCCTTTTTTTCTTGGAATTGTGAAGGTTGAGCTCCCGGCATTTGATTAAAGGACCAGAGAGAACAGTGGTGGCATGTCAATTTCCCAAAATGAATTTAAATTCACCTCAGTTTATCTAGGAAATGTAAAAATGAAACATATAAGAAATAGCATACTCCAGATGACATTTCTCACTTTCTCTTTGTGTGTGAATGACTTAAAAAAAAAAAAAATCTGAGATGTGTGCATTGTATAACCTAAGAGAGATCTTTGGGCTGAATATGCATGGAGTTCAGAGCCAGTGGCAGGAGGGCCAAGACTCTAACCCACGAGGAGTGAGGTGAGGAAGAATGTCATTCAGAGAAACCAGGCACAGAGTGCAGAGAAGCAGAGTGCTATTGTGCCTGATGGGGAGTCAGAAAGAGACGAAGAGACATTTCAGATGGTGAATCAAAAGGCCAGTAGGCTTTGGCAATCAGAGTGTGAAAGCAAGTAAGAGGCCTAGGTTCAGAGAGGCAGGTATATATTGGAAGGGCAGTCTGCCAGCCGCTGATAGATTCACAAAGGAAACACTGGCTGCTAGAGGACTCAACCTGGCATGTCTTAGAGGAACCAGTCACATTAGCAAGATGAGAGAGCGTTCATCCAGAAACAAGGCAGTGTCTGCACCAGATAAATCCAGTAACTAGAACAGGGACCCAAATAAAAGTGGTTTTGTAGTATTTGATTTTAAGTTGAATGATCTGAGAAATTGTCCCACTTTTGCTTAGCTTATTGTATAACCAGGGACAGGATATTTCCAGAGTAGGTAAAGTAGGCTTAATCTCTAGGTAAGAGTCCCACTGGAACTAGTTATAAGGAGCAGGGACCATGAGGGCAAAGATAAAGGTAAGACCATTCTATAAATAAATAAATGTATTGATAAAGAAATGATCATGTTATTTCAAAGCTATTAAATAAAATCACAACAGCTTAGCCTTCATTTTTTTAAATAAAACAAAGCAATGTTTCTTGTCTGAATTGAAAACGTTCATAAAATTTTATTTAAAATCAAGTATTATTCAATTTGTACATCACCATACTTTTATTATCATACAAATATTTCACTCAGACTTTAGTAGTAGAAGAGTTTTCACTCTGGAAATGTATCACACAAAGTGTTTACTAACATGGCTTTATGTCATTTTGAATAACAGTTGCCTACATGAACATTAAGAATGTCAATTTTAGTATGCTAAACAACTCTTGAATTCACTCATCACAAGAGACTATATAATGCTAAATTAGAAACATGTCAAACCACAATAATAGCATGTAATAGCAGGAAAAAATATATCCCTTTATAATATCTTATTGATGTTTTATCAAACTCATACCTATTACTACCGTAACTTTATAGGTTTATATAGCTTATAATAAGATAACACAGCTTTTGGAAATTGTTTACATAGCTATCCACATAATAAAGTTCAAAATACTCTCTTTTAGTAGATTAATTTATATTTCATTAGATGAATGGAATTGAATCTAATTGAAATTCAATTAGATGTTTCCAGCATCTATAGAAATATTTACAGTCCCAATGAATACCATAGTTAAATATTAAATGTTATTGTGCAATTTTGACACTATTAAGATATTATTTACTTGAAATGATAAAATTGGAGAAATGACCTTCTTAGCAATAACTAGACTATATTACTATGAGTGGCCTTTGTTTTGCATCCTCTGTGGATTGCCATTTATTGAACTTCTCATAGGTAGGTCCAGTGATTTTTTTGTTTTTTTGAAAGTGGATTATTTTTCAGGCAATCTTATCCCAGCAAATGCATTATTATATACTGAATTGCTTATGCCAGAATCCTGAGAGTCATTCTTGATGGCTTTTCCTCCTTTACATCTGACATTTAATAAATCACCAAATGCTGTCAAGTCTTCCTCCAAAAATATATGTTGGGTCTCCTCATTTTTCTGCATTCCTCTAGTTTCTATCTATTCCAAGGTTTCTTCACTGCCCATGTCTGAAGGTTCTATTTGCTACAATGAGAAATGTGAGTAATACCCTGTTCAGAGAAAGTTACTTAATATACATTCATGAAAGAATAGAATTTACGAAAGTGTTTCCAGGTAACATATCTCTCTCAGTGCTTCTCTCAATTTACTGTAGAAAAAAATTGTTAAATTGTTGGGTCAATACTCAAATAAGCAGGTCCATATTCTGGGCATTGTTACTGTACGTGGTCTTGCTTCCTTCCTTCCTACTCTTTTCCATTTTTGCCTTTCTTTGTTTCTCTGGCCTCCCACCTCCCAATCTCTCAGTCTCTTGATCTCTATTCTTCATTCTCACTCTCTTTTTTCCCCTTCCTCCTTACTTCCCTGAAAGTATTTGTAATTATGGCGTGATTATCATGCATCCGCACTCTGATGGAACTTTCAAGCACGCTCGCATTGTCTTCTTTAATCCACAGCACAATCCTATGAGGTAGGGACTGTTATTAGCTAATATTGTAGAAGAGAAAACTCAGGCTCAGAGGCCCTACATCGCTCATTCGGGATCACACATGGACCAGAATGATAACTGATATGGGTGTGAGCAGTGTGACACAGGAGGCATGGGCACCAATTAGCTATGACAATATTTGGGCAACACATAAATCAAGGTCTGAATTGAGGTAGTGGCAGAGAGAATGTAGATAAGGGATGCAATGAAAATAGGTTCTTTTTTTTTTCTTTCTTTTTTGAGACAGAGTCTCACTGTTTCACCCGGGCTAGAGTGCCGTGGCATCATCCTAGCTCACAGCAACTTCAAACTCCTGGGCTCAAGCGATCCTCCTGCCTCAGCCTCCCGAGTAGCTGGGACTACAGACATGCACCACCATGCCCGGCTAATTTTTTCTATATATTTTTAGTTGTCCGATTAATTTCTTTCTAATTTTAGTAGACACGGGGTCTCGCTCTTGCTCAGGCTGGTCTCGAACTCCTGAGCTCAAACAATCCGCCTGCCTCGGCCTCCCAGAGAGCTAGGATTATAGGCGTGAGCCACCGCACCCGGCCTGAAAATAAGTTCTTTAGAAGTGCTTATGGATTTTCACTAATAAAAATCCATAGGGCCTCATGAGTACTGGAAGCATATTTCACTCTTCAAGCAGCTTCAAGTCACCAGAAGTGCAGAATAGAAATAAGGGACAGAGTTCCAGTATGATTTCAAATTAGTTTCAAGATTCATAAATTCCTCCAATGTTCCAGCAAAAGTACTCTTATTTGCTACAGGAACTTCTGTTCAAATAATGCCTTCCATAGCCTTCTATGGGATTGCTATCCAGATAAAGTGATCTTTTTAAAAAAGACTTTTTGCTAGAATAACTGTGTTTGGAGAGGGTCTAAAATGGGTTTGTCTTCACCTGAAGTTCACTCAGGTAAAGTGAATTTCACCTGAAATTCACCTGAAATAGCAGAATTTCAATGTGCAATGAGAAATGTGGAGTTAAAAATAGAAGCTTTTAGATATAAACCATCCTCATATAGCCAATCTGATCTTTGACAAAGCAGACAAAACATACTCTGGGGAAAAGAGTCCCTATTTAATAAATGGTGCTGGGGAAATTGTATAGGTACATGTAGAAGACTGAAACAGGATCTGCACCTCTCACCACTCACAAAAATCAACTCACAGTGGATAACAGGCTTAAACCTAAGGCATGAAACCATAAGAATTCTAGAAGAAAATGTTGGAAAATCTCTTACAGACATTGGCCTAGGCAAAGAATTTATGAAGAAGACCCCAAAAGTAATCACAGCAACAATAAAAATAAATACATGGGACCTGATCAAATTTAAAAGCTTCTGCATAGCCAAGGAAATAATCATTAGAGCAAATAGACAACTACAGAATGGGAGAAAATATTTGCATACTATACAACCAACAAAGGGCTGATAACTAGAATCTATAAGGAACTCAGGCAAATCTGCAAGAAAAAATCAACCCCGTTAAAAAGTGGGCAAAAGTCATAAACAGAAACTTTTCGAAAGAAGGTAGACTAATGGCCAACAAATATATGAAAAAATGCGCAACATCTCTAATTATCAGGGAAATGCAAATCAAAACCACAATGAGATATCATCACCTAACTCCAGTGAGAATGTTTTTTAACAAAAAGTCCCCTCAAAACAAATGTTGGTATGGATGTAGAGAGATAGGAACACTCATACGGTACCGGTGGGACTGCAAACTATTATAGTACAAACTCTGTGGAAAGTAATATGGAGATACCTCAAAGGACTAAAAATAGAATTACCATTCGATCCAGTAATTCCACTACTGGGTGTTTACTTAAAGGAAAAAAAAATGTTCTATAAAAAAAAATCTACACTCGGATGTTTATAGCAGCACAATTCATAATTGCAAAGATGTGGAAACAACCCAAGTTCCTATCAATACATGAGTGGATTAATAAAATGTGGTATATGTAGTCCATGGATACTGCTCAGCCATAAAAAACAATGGTGAACTCAATACCTCTTGAATTAACCTGGATGGAACTGGAGACCATTTTTCTCAGTGAAGTATCACAAGAATGGAAAAACAAGCACTGCATGTACTCACCATTAATTGGTACTAATCAATCAACACTTATGAGTACATATGGAAATAACATTCACTGGGTATCAGCAGGCGGTGGGGGGCGGAGGGGATGGGTAAATTCACACCTAACAGGTACAGCGTGTGCTATCTGGGGCATGGGCATGCTTGTACAAAGGGAATTTATGTGACCAACGAGTTTATACCCCCATAATATTCTGAAAAATAAACAAAAATTTAGAAATTTAAAAAATGAAAATAAATGAAAATAGAAGTTTACAAAATGTGGCTTCTTAGAAAAAATTGGGGTGGTGGGCTTATTGATGATTTTTTTTCTGTTTTCTCATTTACTAATATGCATCTAGAGCAAAGGAGAATTAGAGTAACAGTTAATGGAGCCCATGAAAAGAGTAATATCACATCACTGAATTGGACAGGGCTATCCTAGGCTATTGGGACCCTTTGTTTTAAATCAATAAATTTAACTGATTTCCGTCAGACTTACTTGGAAAATAAATCATTTTTACGATAATCAAAGAGGGGTTGGGAAGATTTGAGGAAGCTAAATTTTGCAGTTCTTTCCCCCCCCCATCCAAAAAAAGTAAAATTAATCCTTGATTCAGATGCAACACTGCAGTAGTGAAAAGGATTAATTTTTCCCTCTCAAGTAATAAAAGGACCAAAAGTCAAGTCATAGCTACTAGAATTGATTTTTCAGAAGTCAAAGGTCATGTGTTAAGTACTTTTAATAAAAATCGTTACCAGGCTGGCCCATGAAAACTAGGTTGTTGTAAAAGAATGTTCCCATAATGGTGACAGCTTTAGGTGGCTTGCGGAGGGAATGGGAATTGAACAGTGGCAGAATAGGTCACATATAGAAAATAAATTACATTAGACCATTAAATAAGAAAAAACAGACAATTATTTTTATTTAACTTCCTAAAACAACAGGATTTGAGGCATCCAATCATATCATCTGCAAAAGAAGAACCTAAGAAGAAAAAATGTGACAACCAAAGTCTTTGCAATTTGCTGGCACTTCCTTGAAATCAATGAGAAAGCATAAAAGATGCTAATAAACTTAGCTGCTACCACAGAGGAGGATGAATAAAACTGATAAAATTACTCCCAAAGATGAATAATAACCACTGAGGGGGTTCACCTCCTGGTGTGTAGAGTGTATAACTGATTCCATTAATTAATTATAGCCAGGCATTGATATTAAGGTATCGGCTATGTGGAAATAATTTATGCAATCACTGGAAATCCTCAAATATGACAAAGAAAAATTATTATCTGTCAAAAACTAAGTATTACTCATGTAATTATTGGTATAATTAAATTCTCCAGGCTTATCAAGTGATTTATAATACATTTGGTAGACATACTAAGCACAATTATTTTCCCTTTTTCAGTATGTACATTGAGATTCAAGTCATTTATCAGACTCATGAGACGTCACTCAGCAAAGCCTTAGCAAAACAGTAACTGGAAATCAAAAGGTTCTAACTCTTGGTCTAAGGTTTAACATCTACATTTGTATTTTCATCTTCTACTTGAATTTAATTTTGACTTTGAAAACAAGCTATAGTCCTTAAAAGACGCACTCCTTGATTTTTCAAGGGCTACTTATGGGAAGGCTTATTAGATATATTTAAAACTAACGATTTAAATTCAGTTTTATTCCTTTTAAGAATATTTTGTAAGAGAATATAGGTGAGTAGAATTGCCAAGTAGTGTCCCTGTGATTACTTATTTTAGTGTGAACTAATACAAATAGACTCAAAGGTTGGGAAATCCTCCAATGGTAATGCAAGGTGACCTTGGGCCTATCATTCGTTTAACTCTGTGCCTCAACTCTGTGCCTTAACTCCTTTGTAAAATTGTAAAATGGTGATAATATTTGCTACCACTACTATGAAGCATTAAAATATAAAAATAAGATGAATAGTGAAAGATACATATAAGTTATGACTATTCATTGAATTCTGGTTTGCTTTACCTGTTTCTAAAACACTTGGAAGCAAAGAATATGTCCACACATGCACATATGTGTGTATGGTGGAGAAGAAGTGGGTCAGTAGGCATGTGTGTATTTAAGGATATGGGTTCTTTGGGAGCCAGGAACATTATTATTTTATTCTTTATTTTATCTCCCAAAGAACTTAGCCAAATGCCTAAATGAAAACATTGATACAACCATGTGTCTCTTTAGCATGGTCAGAAAGACTTTTCAAATTTTTTCCAATCTGCCTTTCCATTTCATTGCCCAGTATATCTCATTTGCTTTAGCCACTAAGAGACTACATGACCTTCACTTGAGGATGCTCTATGTTGTCATGACACCTTGAACTTGTTCTTGATATTTCCCCCGTCCTAAATACCTAAATACCTTTCCCAACCCCTCCATGAAGTCCTACTCACACTTGAAGAACCGGTCTCATTATAAAGTCTTTCTTGACCACATGAGACAGAATTAATCCCTCTGGGGCATTCTACTTTAGCACTTAGCATTTTGTTTTTTCATTATTAATTTATATGTCAATTTCTTTGGCCAGAATGAGTAAACCACGACTTATTTGGGTGTTTCCATAATCCCAAGGATATTGCTTGCAACACAGCAGGCATGCAGTTAATAACATATTTTGTATGAATAATAACTAAATGAATTAGACTCTCGGCCTCTTGAACTTCTTGTGGGAGGCAATATTAAATAGTAAAGAATGCCATGCTTCAGACTCATATTATCGCAGTTAAAATCTGGCCTCTATCACTTACTGGCTGCATGACTTTAAGTCACTTAACCTCTCTGTGTCCCCATTTATGTGATTGTACAAAGGTCATAAGAATAGACCTTAACTCAAAGGGTCATCATGATATAAACAACGTAACTCTTGTAGAGTGCTAGACCGTTGCCGGGTCTACGTAAGTGTAAAAACTGTTAACAAATATCATTAAGAGTGATGCTTAAATTCTCACATTTAAAGGGTAGTGAGGGCGAAGTAAATGATGTCAGTAGTACCATACCCCTTTAAATATATTCTAACAACAAAATTAATCGAACAATTCTATGTAATTAGGTTCCTGAAATTATTAAAACATATATTGTGTAATCACAGTTGAGCCTCGTTATTGGCAGATTCTGTATTTGCAAATTTCTCTACTTGCTAAAATTTATTTGTAACCCAAAATCAATGCCCATCGTGCTTTTGTGCTTATGCTCAGAGCAGTGAAGCATTTGAGTCACCAGATGTGCACGTTCCCAGCTGAGGTTGAACAAGGCGAGGCTCTGTCTTCTTGTTTCAGATCTTATACAGTAAACAGTGCCTTTTTGAGATATATTAGGTACCATGTTTTTTTTTACATTTTTCTGCTATTTGGTAGTAACTTTGCTGTTTAAAATGACCCCAGTAGATTTTTTTTTAATCTTTCCACCTCCTTGTATTGTTATCCTGTTCATGGATGCCATATCTTCTCTTAGATTATCAAGGTATTAATGACATCTTTTTGGATCTTGTTCTGTCCATGACTGCTGTTTCCTTCAGGTGTCATTATCTTCTTATGTATTATTTTTTCCACTTTCATTTGTGCTAAGGGCTTTCTTCGATGCCTGGTAGTGTCAAATTGGTTTACATTAAAATGAAGTACTAAAAAGCTGAATTCAAATTGCAAATTCCAGGGCATGGGCGGAGCTTATTAACTCATAGCCTCACTACTGGGGAATTAATCAGAGATCCAACTGTTGTCTTCTCTAAAGTTATAAATTTTCTCTAGAGAAGGATTATCTGATCTTCTATCTCATTGTCATTGCTTTGGGTGTTAGATGAATGACGAAGACATGGGTATCTCACATCTTTGACTTAATAACACGTGCCCACATCCCTGTTCTCTTTTGTGGTTAATATAATATCTCTGAATCTTTGGCTTCTGTGCTTAATATTTCCTGGAGCACAAAACTCCTGACTGCTCTAAGGTCAGGGAGGGTTTGTGCACTGATTTTACTGGATGTGGGTGGAAACCGGAGACCTCAATCATCTTCATGACTTTCAGAGCATCCCCTGTATCAGCACCATGCTTCAGCCCTACCTCCCAAGTTATTTAGGAAGCAACAGTGTCTTGTCCAGACTTCCCTGAATTTTGTCATGCTTTCCATTGCCTTGCTTTTCATTTGTATCTCTTAAGAAGGTATTTAGGTTTCAGCTTTCCCCTTCCCCTCAGTTACCGTATATCCCTCCAATTTGCACTTTCCAAATATTAATTGATGTATCTCATCCAATATAGTCTTATTCCTTATATTTTTGTGGGTTTATACCACTTAGAATATTTTTCTCCCCTTCTAGTGGTCTATGCAAAGGAGAGGTGACAATGCATGTCATCAATCAAATGAATTGTGTATTTTTGTTAAAATCGGACAAGTAAGAATGCAGTCAGATTCTAAGAATGGATTTAATTTGACTCTAAGTGGCAATCACTGATACTTCTTGCTTCTCTGCTTTCTTCACACTTATGTTCGGGTCATTTCTTTGACCCTGTCCTGTTGTCCTTTCTTTCTCTAATGTTTTAATTTGCATCTTTTATCTTGCAGAGTATCAAAGTAAGCTGGCTGCCTCCTCCATCAGGAACACAAAATGGATTTATTACTGGCTATAAAATTCGACACAGAAAGACGACCCGCAGGGGTGAGATGGAAACACTGGAGCCAAACAACCTCTGGTACCTGTTCACAGGTCAGTGTTCACATGGTGTAGTCTTGCAAAATTTTGATGAATTAAATGCTTTAGGAATAAAATGCACTTTCACTTCAAAAGAACATTGATTTTTTTTTGGTCCTGGCAGGTGACATTTATTGGCTAGAACAAGAGTAACCTTTATATTTTAACTTTATATTCTCTACGACGCTTTCAACATATATTATGCTCTGCACCATCATCTTAATAAATGTATCCTGCCATTTTTATCTGTATTGGTTTCTCAGTGTTGCTGATTCACCAGTAGCTCCTGTTATCTAATAACTTTTAAAGTTTTAACTAATAACTTTTAAAAGTCATTTAATAAAATGGTTCCAAGTTTAAGTCACTTTGATCCCCCCTTTCCCATTTTCCAGAGGTGAGGATGGGGTAGAAAAGGAGAAAAAGTGTAGATTGGGAAATAGAGAGATTGGGCTACTTTCCACAAATGTAAAAGTAAATTCACTCTTGTATCAATATTGTCAGAATTCATAGTAGGTCAAACTTCTCTGTGAAAACTGGACCCAGTTCCCATGCAAAGAATTTTTTTTTTAATTTTATGAAATGAATACTTATACATTTCCTTTAACTATTGCAACCCTTAATACACGTCAGTCCACGTGCCTGGAAAACAGACCGAGCAAGGCTTTCAGGGTAATACCTGTGGGAGTGCAGGCTCAGGAAAGCAAGAGTGAGGGAACAAGGCAAGTGAGGGAAGAAGAGGAATCAGATAACGGTGGCACATTATTGAGCTGGGGTGGCCACAACTTCGGGACAAACACAGGGCTTGCTAGGTCTCCTGGGTGTCTCTTGAGGAGCTACGTGAACTACTGTCTCACAATCTGTGGCTGGATAGGGAGTGTGAGCAGTCTGTCTCTTGTCTGTCATTGGTCAGAATTCACCAGCAGGATATGGACTACTCTGTACCTCCAGACGACCCCCTGTGAAGCCAGAGATTCTAGGGAATGTGTAAACATGGAGGTGTCTCCTTGTCAGCCAGCGTTTCACATGGCGATGGCTTGGTCTAGGGTAGCAGCAGCACTCGGAGCTTTACGGCCCTAGGAATAGCGCGAGCTACTGCTAGGGACTTGGGAAGGAAAGAAAATAGCAGTGGCTCATGACAGAGACGGGTAGGTGAAGTTGAGCAAACTGGAGTAGCACATAAACTGGGTTCGGGACAGCATACAAACTATAGAGTAGGTGACTTATGACTAATGGATGAAGTAAACTAGTACGTGTTTTAAATCTGGACAAAGTCTCCTAGAAAGGTATGGTTGAATCTAAGAGAAAGCATTGGCATTCTACTATACCATTTTAAAAACTTTTAAAAAAAAAACAGGATTCTATGTTTTTTTCCTTGATGAAATCATGGGATGAAGGTAAAAATAATTGAAGTGAGGCACATGGGCTCATTAGGATTCTTAGGACAACATATAATTCACACAAAAATCACCAAAACTGAAAAAAATTGCTGAAAATATTTTCGTATAATTCCTAAATTTAATATTAGACTAAAAGAGACCCTAAGGATAATTTAATCCAAGTCTCATTTTTTTTTACAGATATAGAAATTTGAAGCCCTGAAACTTTCTTATCACTGCTTTTCTCCCCAAAATGAAAAAGATAAAAAATATAAAATAAACTTCTCATTATAAAAGAATTAAAGGATGAGCATTCCAATAGGAAGGCTAAGGATTAGATAATCAATTGACAGAACCATAAACAGCCAATAAACATGATAAAATGTTCAATCTCATTAGTAAATAGAAAAATGCAAACTAAAACAAAAATGAGCCAGAATTTTCATTTGATTAAAGTAATAATGATAAAAATAAATGATGACACATGGTCCTGGAAAGAATATGAGAAACGTGAACTCTCGTATATTGCTTGTGGAACAGAAAATGTCTAGAACCTTTCTGGAAAGCAATGTGAAGATATGTGTTCCATACAGATACATAGATATGAATATGTGTATGTGTGTTTATGTATATATGTTTTTCATAAAGCTATAACCCAGGATTTCAAATTCTAAGAGTTTATCCTAGGAAGCAATCATATTTTTTAAGATTTTTAACTAGAAACATATCCATTGCAATATTACTTGAATAGCAAATAATTTTTTAAAAGAATCTAAATGTCCAACTATAGGCAGTTACCTAAGCAGTTCAGATATAATCGTATCATGGAATACTGT
Organism: Avahi laniger; assembly: GCA_963575035.1. Taxonomy (NCBI): domain Eukaryota; kingdom Metazoa; phylum Chordata; class Mammalia; order Primates; family Indriidae; genus Avahi; species Avahi laniger. The sequence goes on along the minus strand of CAUYSK010124748.1, from coordinate 125,642 downwards.
ACATCTATTGAAAAGGATATAGTGTAAAAATATTAAATCACATGTTAAATATTTCAATCATATTGTTGAGTAAAAGCTTCAATTTTAAATCAGTATTAGTACATGAGTACATATTTATAAACAAAACACTGTGCATTCATATAAAATATTTAGAACACTATATATACCAAAATGTCAATATTGAGTGTTGCTTACTTTTATAATAATACAAGATATACTTTTAATTGCCTATGTAAAGTGAAAAAGAAATGAAAAGTCAAGACTTTAATGGCATATTACAGCTTTTGGTTTCAAAAATTGAAGATTTCCTCTCACTAAAGCTATCTCAATATCAGAACAGCTTAGAAGGGAGTAGTCTGGAAAATGAATTAAGAATAGTAGTCTCATGGCCAGCAGAATTTGCTGGTGTTCATGAGTTCACTTAGTATTTATGAGTTCTTTTGGCAAATAGAATTGAATACAGTCAGTTCAGTATTATCAAACCAAGATTCTGATTCCCTAAATACACAAAATGTTAGGACTTTCTGCAAAAGGTAAAATCATTGGGAAAAAAAAAAGAGACAGAGCAGCAAGTATTTGCCTTTTCACCATCAAAGATCCTGTATTAATCCTAGGGATGCCAAAACAATTTACCGCAAACTTGATGGCTTAAAACAACAGAAATTTATTCTCACAGCTCAGGAGGCCAGATGCCTGACATCAAGGTGTTGGCAGGTTTGGTTCCTTCTGGAGGCTCTGAGGAAGAATCCATCCCATGCCTTGCTCCTAGCCTCTGGTGTTGCCAGCAGTCCTTGGTATTCCTTGGTTTGTAGATAAATTGTTCCAGTCTCTGTCCTCATCTCTGCACCGTCTTCCTCTCTCTGTGTCTCTGTGTTCTCTCCTCTTCCAATAGAGACACCAATCACTGCAGAGGGTCCCATCTTAAATGCAGAATCAGTTCATCTTAGGATCGCTAATTAATTATATCTGTAAAGACTCTATTTCCAAGTAAGATCCCATGCTGGTGATCCAAGTATACACGAATTTCAGGAGGATACTATTCAACCCACTACAGACGCTTTAAAATTATTTTTTGTTTGTTCTAGAACAATCACTTTGAATTCTATCTTCTAATAAACTTTGCTTATTCAAAAATAAATAATTGAATTCTACATTTTTATTCATCTAACATATGTGTGACAATTAGAGCTTCTAATCAGCATGGGGTAGCCCATATTCACTCTGGTTTATTATCATTACAACCAAAAGCAAAGAAATGAGATGTAATTAGTTCGTTATCGGGAATAGCTCACAAATTCCCATCTCTGACTTTATAGATTTGTAGGAATCTGGACCGCAAATTTGAAGCCTTTATTCATACTGTTATTCTTCGTTGTATGAGGTATAAAAATGTATTTAGGAATACAAACAGAATCTGAGGAATCATATTTGTAACTGCACCTGATATTTATTGCAAAAAAAGGAAAAAGATGTTAGTTGAATTAAAGCAATAAAAAAAGTTAGTGAATAACATCATATCCTTAAAAACTCAAAAAGAAGCTTTGTAACATCTCCACCTTCCTCTCCCCTGCTCTTTGAGTTGACTTCAGAAATGCCTGTTGCATTTCTGGACTTTGTGGGAATATCCTCAATGCTACAAAGCCTTAAGGAACCAGAAAGTAATAATACACACTGGTAGATTGGCTGTGGTTTAGACTTGTCCCCAGGATATATCTAGTAACTTACATATTTTGTAGTAAGTAGAAGTAATTGATTTTCCATATAAATCTGCAGCACTGTAAAATGTAAAAGATTTGACCCCATGTTTCCAATGCCTGTAAGATACATGGATATATTGATTTGGTTGTTAGAAAATTGGAACTGTCAGAATGCTTCATTTGTATGATATAAATATTCAGGTGTAGAGGTTCAAACTTTTTTGTTTTTTTACAATCCTCTATTTGCTAGACAGGTGTTTTTTGTTTGTGTGTTTTTTTTAACCAGGATAATGAGACATCTGCAATAACAAAGTAATCCAGAGTTATAACAAGGATTTTAAATTGCTGCTATCAGTTTTATAGTGAGAACCCATGTCAACTAAATTTTAAAGTGCTCTTTTTAATTTTTGATCGCTCTTCAGAGGAGGTTGTTTGAAATTGAATTTAAGAGTTTTTCTGTGTTTCATGGCCAATATGGAACGACATAATGATAAACATGCACTGGTATTTTATGGACTGAAAAATTGAAACAATAGCATAGCCATTTTATAACAAGGTTAACATTAGGGAAATAAAGGGAACTTAAATTGTTTGAATGATATGCCATCTCTTACCATGAGATCTAAAAATGAGAAATAGAACAGAAGAAATACAGAGCTTGAAAACACTTAGTATTAAGGATAGAAACAGGCAGAGATAATCTGTTTTCAATAATAGAATTTTTTACAGTTAAGAAAAGCATTGCTAGCTACAACATACATTCTTTAGAATAAGAGTATACATAGAAGCAGCTAGGAAACACACACACACACACACACACACACACACACACACGTTCAGACTGAGTTTAGGATCCTGACGAACATAGCAGGAACCACACGGTTCATCTCATCCAAACCCCTTGTCTTAAAGAAGAGGTAACTGAAATCTGGAGAGGGATATCACTAAGATCTATCACTGGTTGAGGGGATGATCCCATGTGGACTCCATGTGATTGGACTCCTAGTTATGTGCTCCTTGTACTACACCATATTGTTGTCTTGAGTTCACTTTATTGTGAGTGACTCAAGCTGTTATATGACTCTACACAAATCATTGATATTAAAAATAATTTTAACATTTGCAAGAATTACAACAGCCACATCATCACTTACTGAGCTTTGACACCAGTCGCTATGCTAAAATATTTATATGTTTTTAAATTTAAATCTTTATAATAATTTTTATTTATATACCCCCATTTTATTGATGGGAAAACTGAGGCAAAGAGGGAGGGCTAGTTTTTCAAGATCACACAGCTAATAAGCAGTGGAACAAAAATTCAAAACTATTTCTTCCTAAATTAAAAACCTATATTCTTACCTCTTAACTTGTAGATAATGTTTCTGACCATACATAATGAATGTGTGATTGTATGAATATATAAAAGATAGTGGAAAAATGCAGCGATAGAAAGAAATGTCTGTTGGATAATAAAAAATCGAAAATTACCTTTACATCTAGAGAAGCTCAGTAACTCAAGAAGATATTAAATTAAAACTTTCCTGACCAATTTATTTTTAAAATATTATTTAATATTCCCATTATCCCAGGTCAGGAAACATACCCAAGATAACAACTTCTAGAACTATACACAAAAAGCTTTTAATGATAGACTGTCTTCCCTTTACTCCACTTCCAATGAATAAATAAGTGAATGAATAGATGAATAAATAAAAGCAGTCTGGAAACATCTTTTGAATATCACCTATCAGAGTTCAGGTTCTCCCAGAATTGCTTGGTCATAGTGATTGTTTATAAAACTCTTGAAAAAAGAGAATAATTTAACTCTTGTTCATACTAATTTTTGGGTATTGCTGATCTCTTAGGTCGATGCACTGTCAAGATAGTAGAATCATCAATTTTATCTTGCCTGCCTGCCCCTTATTCAGTTCTGATGTAATCATTATAAACACAAATTCCTTGCATGTCTACACAGTGCTTTGTATTTGTTGCTGATGTCTCTCTTGGGTTCCAGCCTAGATTAAATGGGCCCTTGAAGACAGGTTCCCAGCAAGAGAGAGAACAGGTTCTGATTAAAACAGCACACAGTGTACTCTCTTACTTTCTCTGAGCCTTATTATCCTTGTCTCTAAAACAGGAGCAATGATGTTTTCTGTGCCAAAATCACAGGGTATTTGAAAATTAAGTGAGAAAGTAACCTGCAAATCACAGTACAAATATTAGTTATCTTTACATCTGTTAAATGATTGATTTTATAAATTACTTTTACAAGCAGTTTGCCATTCGATCCTTACAATAACACTGTAAGTTAGGAGCATGTGTTATTACCTAATCACTTTAGATGGAAAATTAAGATTCTAAAACTTGCCCAGCAAAGTACCTATTACAGCATAGAAGCAGGAACATCTATAACTTAAAATTCTGAAGGTGATGTCCAGACTGCCTCACTGAAAACCCAGAATTTCTTGTTTTGCTTCTTACTGACATCCTACACTTACCTGGATAAAAAAAAAAAAAAAAAGAATCACAGATTTAATTCTGTTGATAAAAGTTTGATACAAAAGTTTTCAAATTGAGAAGCCAAAGACTCAAGTAAACATATTCTAAAATAGGGATTTAATTTTTTTAAATCCTACTAAGATAGACTAGTGGGCTCTCTCTGTAGGTGATACTATGGCACCTTTTTTGACAAGTAGAACTACTGGAGGTGAGTTATTTCCATTGGTGAATTTTTCATTCCAAAAAGTATTCCTGGTTTATTTACAGCATCACTTTGTTAGATGTTCAGGTTTATATGAGCCATTTAACTAGAAATTACTTAAAATTTCCTTTAATAATGAGATTCTTTATACATATTTAAATATTTTATACTTAGCATTTCTAGGTGCTTATATCAAGAAAGACTCCACAGCCCAGCTAAATTCTAGAATACAATGCAAAATCAAAGATTTTTTAAAGATAAAATATGATACATAAAAGAAATTGGCAAGATTTGCAGAGTGACCTAAGGCAGTAATCTCTATGGGTGCTAGAATTTCACTGTAGATGGGTTAGAGAGGATGATATAAAGAGCTCCCCCACTGTCTATGGTTGGAAGGGATATTCTGATAAATAGCTCGGGCTGGCTAGGTGAGACCCTGTTGGGGAAATATTTATGATACAGCAGATGGTCTCTAAACTGCTTTCTAATGTTCACTTCAAGTTATTGGCAGTCTTTGTTTTGCTCAAAACTGAATTACTGACTCTGATGCTGAACTCAAGCTATATAAATCAAAATTTGACAAAATTATAAGGAAAAATTTGCATATCTACTTTATAGTGAGATACTTTAGCTTCTGTTAAAAATTGATAGAATCTGTGCACAAATAATCATTTGATTTGATTCAAATGAAGGAAACATAAGGAATATAGGACATTCAAAAAGATTTCCAATTACATGTCAAAATATTACATGTGTTGAAATGGTGTATCAGTCAGAGTTCAACCAGAGAGAAAGCCAGTAGGAAATATATACTGAGAGATTTATTGCAAGGAATTGGCGTAAGCAGTTATGATGACTGGCTGGGCAATTCTAGAATCCACGGGGCAGGTCATGAGGAAAGACAGGCAGGAGCTCTCAAGCTGAAGTTATGTTCATGGCAGGACAGAATTGGTGCTTCAGGGAAGCCTCAGCCTTTTACCTGATTGACTCCAGGCCACCCAGGTTGTCTGGGACAGTATCTCTACAAAATATCCTCATGGCAATACCTCCATTAGCGTTTGATTGAATAACTGAGTACTACAGCCTTGCTTAGTTGACACATAAAACTGCCCATCACAGATGGTATTTCAAATCAATTGTTGGAGATAGTATTGACATAATTGTCCATTTTGAAGAAAAAGTTATATTTCTATATAATACAGAAGAGTTTATTTTGGATGGATTAGGACACCATTTTTGATAAGACCACTATGAAAGTCATGAGCTACAATGACTAGGTCACCATTTCTTCCCAGAGTTTTCCCTCGGTTAATTTTTTAATTTCCCAGAAAAGTCCCATAATCAACAGTGCCTATGAAAGAGTGAAAAATATTAACAAATATCAGATCAATACCATGTTAATGAATTGAGGTGAGTACAAGCCTATTTGAGGAATGACAAGGGCCTTATGTTCAAAAATGTCTCTTTGCCACCTTGTTGATGATGTTGAATGTTGTATTTTAACCTACTATTCTTTATGTTAAACATGAGCTACTTTGAGATTTAGGTAAGAAGGAAGTTATTTACATCAAAAATTTATACTTATCAGACTCATGATCTCTGTGGCCTTCCCGATTTACCTGTGTTCTCTGTGCTTGTTAAAATGAGTCCTAATGTTATAACTATGTACAATATTATTTGTCCACGTTATCATAGATATTGATTTTGTTCATCTATATTATGGAAGCTGATACAAAACAACATATACTCAAAAGATGGTTTTAAGAGACAAAAACCCTAATATTTTCTGCTGAAGTGCACTGGCTTTAGATTCTTCTTTTTTGGCCCAAAGAAAACATAATCACTGACCTTGAATGAATGACGGAGACATAAATTTTTAGATTGATTATTCTTAATTTATAGGCAGGGCCCTTCTGAACAGTGAGGAAAAATGGTCCTTGCTATTTTTGATTATTTCTTCATCATTCATATTTTACATTCTGCATCTGCCCCGGGGCTATTTTCAGGGATACATTTTTATAAATGAAAAAAAAAATACATGATATATAAAAAATAATTTGATTTCTTATTGTGATATCCCTGCCCTTTTGGTCAAAATAACAATAATTACCGCAACAATCACAAACAATGTAAAGCATGTCAACTATTGTTAAAATGTTGCTAAAGCTTTTTGAAACCCAGCTAAAATACTTGTTTAATAACTTTTTTCCCCCGTGTAAAATTCTTTCACAGGACTGGAGAAAGGAAGTCAGTACAGTTTCCAGGTGTCAGCCATGACCGTCAATGGCACTGGACCCCCCTCCAACTGGTACACAGCAGAGACCCCAGAGAATGACCTGGATGGTAAGATTTCTCCCTAGTCACTCACTGTCACTCTGATTTCTATCTTCTTGTTACCTCAGCTTCCAAGGGCCCCTTAAAAAAGTTAATGAACTCCAACTTTGGGGACATTCATTCTTCCTGTGTCTCCAGCTGCAAAACAAAGGAAAACAAAAATCACTAATTAATACATAGTTTTTAATGATGCCATATAAAATACAATATACCATGAATGGCATAGAACTAATTATGCATTAATTATGGTTCTCATATCAAGTTACTTTTTTCCAGGATAATGTGAAATGAGATGTTCTTTCATGTTTGTTATTTTGAGTAATTGACCTTAACCGTTTTCATCACAAGAATTACTACAGTCTCTGATAGTAATCATTATTTCATACAGCTTCTTCTGCTCTTTTATGATGCTTCTGCAAAACATCAATATGTGTTTTTTGACTTGCTTATGGTATCACCATTATTTTTTCTTGATATAAAAGATGACCTACTTTATTTGCTTAATTGATAGTCACCTTGATGAGATATTAAGAATCATATCAAATTCAAATACCAATAAATTGAGTATAGGCAAAATCTTGAAATTACTCTGGAAATTAAAAATATCATGAATTAATTTAAAAAATAAACTTTAAGAGAAATGGATAAAGGAAGTGACGCAAAAAAGTCTAAATGATAAAACAGAAATATACCATATAGAATTAGAGTTATAAATAATATAGGTAGAAATTCATGAAAATGAGAGGCACTCAAAAGAAATAAGTTATGATTAATATACTTAAAGCTAGGCAATCAAAACGGGGCCAAGAAAAGGTGGATAAAAAGATAAACATATGTCTATTGAAAATGTGAAGACACAAAAAGATTGCCTAAATAATTAACAAAAAAATTCTCTTATTCCTTAACAGATAGATCTAAAATTATTCTGGTAAAAAGAGAGGGTAAAATTCTATATTCCTTCCTTTTCTTTTCCTTTCTCTCTCTCTCTTTCCCTTCTCTCCTTATTTTTATTCTCATCTTAGATCTCCTTCCATTACCTTTTCTCAAGTCTTTTATCCCTTCCTATTTCTTGAACTCCTCTTCATTCTCTTCCTCCTGGGCTGCCTTCTTCTCTTTCTAAATAACTCACTGTCATTCATGATTTTACTGCAGTCACAGATTTGGATTTACCAAAATATTTATGTTAGCAGTAAAACAGTCAACAGATGATATTTCAATAATAATAATAATTTCCAGGTGACAGCATACTAATTCAAAGAATATTTATAGAAATATAAATATCAGGCACTGTGCTTAGCTCTCAGGAGATAGTAATACATAATAAATAAAAAAATAAGACATGGTCCTTTTGTCATGGAGCTTAAAGTGTAGCAAAGAAAGACATTTTAGGTGAGGTGTAGGAAATTGCCATTGTTATAGTTCAAACATAGGTGGACATTTGAAAACTATAGTTACACATAAGACGGATGGATAAATACATAGGTGGGCAGACAGACAGATGTATGGAAGACTTGCTTTTAAACTGAGACTTGAAGGATGAATAAGAATTAGCTGACAAGAAAGTACATTAGAGATTGAGGAGAAGGAATGGAGAGTAAGGTAATTGTGGGTTTGAAGTCAGGACAATGGCACTGTTCAGGGAGTGAAAAAAGACTATCAAGGATAAAACACAGAGATGACATAGGATGAAGTTTGTAAGACAGGCAGGTTCTAAATCTGGCAAGACCAAGTTAAAGATTTTAAACATTGTCTTAAGAATGCCATTAAAACAATAACTTTATCCTAAGAAAATAACCATAATGTTTGAACCCTCATAATACCCTGAAATAAAAATTTAAAAAAAAAAGAAAGTCATTAAAGAATTAAAAAAAAATTACTAACTTGATTAGAATTGCATTTTGTAGAGATTACTCTGGCTAAAGCATAAAAGATGTATTATTAATAGAAGTAGGTAAATACAGGCATTCCTGTTAGGACAACCCTAGAAGTAGCATTGGAGTTTATAGAAAAGCAACTTGTGGCTTAGAGATATTATTTAACTTGTTTAGCCCCTGTAATTGAAAACTCATGGAGCTACACAAAATCACACTTCATAAAGTTCATATCCTTCACTAATAGGTTATGAGACGTTCATGTATGTATTTGACGTGCATTTCTTATTGAAGGTGTGTATATGTCAGGCATTACCTTATGCACTAAGAATAAAGCAATAAATAAAGCCCCTACTCTCAAAGTATAGTAAGTTTTATTGAGATGGTGGCAGATAGTGATATATCCTCTGAAGAAAACTAAAGCATGGTAGAGGAGATAGCAAGGATTGGGGAGTACTGTTTTATATAAGGGGTTGAAAAAGTCTCTCTGATTAGGTAAAATATGAGCCCAAACTTTAAGAAAGTGAGGGGGCAGCTGTGTGACTAGGTCAGACAAGAGCCCTCCAGGTAGAAGGAAAAGCAAGAGCAGACATCCTGAAACTGAATCCCAGTTGTTGGTTGAGGTATGCATGGCAAGGAGGCCAGTGGAGTTGTGCCTAAAGCCATGAGGATATGATCTGTCTTATATAATGAATAAAAGGTGGTTATGATAAGCTAAACACGTATTTAAATTTTTTTCTATTTTACTTGATGTGAAGTTGATGTAATTGTGCTTTATCTTTTCATCTACCCATATGGAGTGTATATTATTAGACTTACTTTAAAGAAGAGTAACTTAGGCTAAGAAAATTTAGCTAAGTTAATCCAGTCAGCTGGCAGCTGTAGAATGGGAACCACGGGCTACATTTTGGGCACTGAGGTCTAGTGCAGGTGACCAGAGCAAAGCTTCCACTGATCCCATAGTACTGACTTGGTGACAATAAAGACAGCGATTCAAGGCTAACAAACGATTCTTAGAAGTAAGGTCATATCATTTACCCAAACCTAAGGGGCTGTATCTCTTACCAGAAGAAGTGAAAATAAATGGAGCAGAGGTGCTGGAGCTCTTATAAATATCCAGAGTAAAAGGGACTCTCCACTTGACTTATATGCTCTTTGTCCTAATTATGAATGAGTCACAATCTAAGTGGAACTGAAATATAAAATCACTGCTTCTTAGATGGCACAAAACTTCCATTTAACTCCATGCTTTGCATATCCATGCGATCTAAATATAATTCAATTCATACATCTATTTTAATCAAGAATCTCGATGCCATGTTTATGAGTAGAGTCTTAATAAATGCTTAGTTGTATTTGTTTGAACTTTTCTACGCTCTTGGCTTAATAATGGCCCTCTTGTACATGCACCACTCCTCCTCACATTTTCCTTATTTGAATATGGATGCAGTTATTGTGAAATATAATTTAAGAACCTGCAGGGGGCTGAGTCATGAGGAGTACAAACATGAAAGGATGAGACCAGCTATTTGGAGGCATAGACAGTTAATGGCTGCACTAATTGGAAAAAACTTTGTGAAAACAGTAGCCCTTGAACTAGAAACTTCAGGGAAAGGGAATTCTGACAAATAGGATTATAGGGAAGGGTGTGTGCTACAGCACAGAAGACACTCTTCAAAAAAGCGTCCTTAAGGAAATGTATGTCAATACATGAGTGGATTAATAAAACATGGCATATGTATACCCTGGAGAACTATTCAGCTTTAAGAAACAATGGTGATATAGCACCTCTTGTATACTCTTGGATATAGCTGGAATGCATTCTACTAAATGAAGTATCCCAAGAATGGAAAAACAAGCACCACATGAACTCACCATCAAATTGGTATTAACTGATAACACATAAGTGCACATATAAGAATAACATCTATTGGATGTCGGGCTGGGGTGGGGGGAGAGGCAGGAGGGAACAGGCATATGCATACACAAAGAGTGCGATGCACACCACCCGGGGGATGGACACGCTTGAAGCTTGGACTTGGAGGGGAGGGCGGCAAGGGCAACATATGTAACCTAAACATTCATACCCCCATAATATGCTGAAATAAAAAAAAAAAGAAAAAGAAAATGTATGTCTATTGCCATTAGTTCAAATGCTTCCTCGCTCATCCAAATGTTACTTCTTTACTGGTTGATTGTCATAACACATTTCCACACAATTCAAAAATTGCCTCTGTTCTCATTTTCCCATCTCTTCACATGGATGATAATTGCTAAGACAATGGTCTTATCCTTTCCCATAATATACACATTTGCAATCTGAATAAAGGTAAATAAAAAATTAATAGAAGCCAGTAGAGTTGCTACTTCTTGCACATAATACTGTTATAGATTATGATTTCAGATTGTTCACTTTTAAACATAATGGGAACTTAACAGCCATTTCAGGGCATTTAACTATGCAAAAATGCGGGACAGGTATACTCCACTGCTATAAGAAATTAATAATACCACAGGCCTTCTCAATTTATTGACCCTTGATCACTTTCCATTACGACACTTCCTTAAACTGATTTTGATTTCCTTTCCTTCCTTTCGAATTTCTTCTTTTGATTGTACCACTCAAATATTAAAAAGTGTAACTCTTGATAAAAATTAGTATTTGAATGAATGGACAAGTTCAGTAGTGGTCACTAGTTGCTCCAAAAGAATACTTAGGGTGCTGGCTTGCTGTATTTCAAAAAATATATTTTTAAAATATTCATCTCATTTTAACTTATTCATGTGAATCTTTAAATCATAAAATGAGATATAAATGACTTCCACCAAAACTTTCTTGGCTACTGCTGGAAAGGTATGAAACCTACGTCCTGAGTAAAATTCCAAATAGAATTGCTTTGATTTTCCTTAAATTATGATGGAGAAAGCAATCATTTTGAAAACCACACAAAATGGAAAGGCATTCTTTGCTGTAATTGAAGAAATCCACATTGGAAGGCAACTGCAGCATTATCCCTCCTTGGATGCATTGCATTGCATAACTTCCCTCCTGCTTCAGAGTCCCCTGGTGAACCACAAGAGAGTGATCTACTCATTATATGTAACTCTGGGCCCACAAGTCAGCTCAAAAAAGACTGTGCTATTTGCAGATTGTTAAAAGCAACCCCTCTGTCTCCTGTGACTTCTGTAGGTCCTCTTGCCTTCTCAGTTTGGCTTAAGCAATGTGAAGATAACAGTAACTTGGAGAAATACCCTAATTCCTTATGGAGTGCCCTTTTAATTAAGATGTTTTGTTAAAGTAATTATAAAGCCAAACCACACTGTTTGTTTAAGGTTCCCTGGAAAGCACATTGTTATTACTGACAGCTGGGAAGTTTTAAAATATGTATTTTGTGCCTCAAAATTTCAGCTCAAAAAAAGACCCAAGATCATTAGAATTCCCCAAGATTTTTATGTAATTGTCTTGCATAAGGAAATGAGAGAATTTGTGATGAAGTTCAACAAGGTATCCTCCGGGATCTGTTTGTGCTTGTGCTACTAATTTTTTTAAATTTTGACACTAACAGATGGAAATTGTGATACACAATCAATAATGATGTAATTTAAAATTAAATCTCTGCACTAAAGTGGAGGAGCTTAGCTAGCAAAAATCAGCAATGCAGAGACTTCTGAAAATGCAAGAGCAATACAGCAAAAAAATGTGAACCTAGGAGCTGGCTCTAATTTCCTGCCCCCAGGAAATAGGTAATTAGCCCTATTAGCCCGATCTGATAGTGGTTAGATGGGTTCACTGCAAATTCCTTTCATTTGAGAAGTGTAGTAAAGGAATTGGGTGTACATCAGTGAGCAAAAAAATGTGTTCTTTTGGCAATTTAACTTGGTGTTAGTGTAGGATTTGGTGTACACAGAGGAGTGTAGGTGGCTGTCGTGAAACAGAATTTCTTTCATAAGGACTTTCCAAAGGAGCCGCTTAGGATATTCTGTGTTGCTAACTGACAGGCTTGGGGAATCAGATGAGCCAGTGGTACAGCAGCTACTTTGTCACAAAATAAAAGAACCCAGCCCCTAAACATCATTTAAGTGGATTTCATTTTATACTTAAGGAGTATAGCAGATGAAGCCAAAATTGATTGTGAAAACAATATAAATTCTACTTCAGTTCTTGAGCAAGAAAGAAGCTGTTTAGAATCTCAGAGTTCCGGTGTATGAAGATTGAGAAATATTGTTTAGACATGGATAAATGTTCGAAGAAATTTCAAGCCCTTTCCATGGCTATAGCAAACTTTAATGTGCTTATGGAATGTCTGATACCCCTGATTTGCTTGATTTTTTCTAAGTATAACGTAAGGAAGAAAGTGGGTTCGGGAGTCTTAATGACTAGACTTGAATCCAGCTCCACTCACTGTATAATCTTGAGCGAGTAACTTAACTTCCCTGTGCCCAAAGTTTTCTCATCTATAAAGAGAGCACAACAGCAGGATCCATCTCAGTGGCTCTTTGTGAGAATTATCTAGGATAATAGCAGTAAAATGTTCAACAGTGCACTGTTGTTTCTGGTTTTGATAAATTAGATTTCAGACTTTGACTACATTTCTTTTGAACAGGAATATGAAATACTCATACCATTGGTCTTATGAAGCTTTTCCTCATCCATGACAAAGCCTGGTTGTCTGCATTAAGGAAATAGACGTATTCACATCTGTTACAAAAGCACGGCATGTCTTCAGCGTACCTTAAAAGCCCATATCTAATTAAGGCATAATTTAAAAGGGTGTCATATCATTATATCAATAGATGCAAGAAGACATTTTGTAAAATGAGATAGTCATTACCAATTTTTTAAAAAGCTCATGTTAATATAAAAATATAAGCAAGCTTTCAAAATTTTATTATTGTTTTTCTTACAAGAAACTAAAAACAAACATTATGCTAAATGATAAAAGATTAAACACATTTACTTTAAGATCCAAATAAGCCTGAAAAGCTTCCTACTATTTCTGTTATTCAGAAGAGTATAGAGGTTTCAGCAAGAAAAACAAACAAACTTAAAAAGCCATAATATTTTATTGCAGAAGGAAAGAAATGTTATTTTTATAAATTGTGTGATTCATATTTGAAAATTCCAAGAAACTGCACTAAACACCTTTTAGAACTGATAAGAAAATTTAGTAAGGTAGTATGTTTCAATATACATATATTAAAAAGTAGCTAGTTTTTCTTTATAGTAGCAATAATTAATTTAAACATTACAAAGAATACAAATGTGTTTATAAAGCAACCCAAAATATTACATCTAAGACTAAATATGAGATATAAACAAATATATATGAAGAAAAATTTAGCATTTTATTAAAAATATAAAACAAGACATGAATAAATAGAAAGATACATATGTTCCTGGATAAAAAATCTGAACATTATATAGACATTAATTCTTTCCCAATTTAATGATTACTTTAATACAACTTCCATCAAAGTAAATTTTAGATGGAAGAATAAATATAAAAGAATTCCAAGAAATTTTGAAAAAGTATAATAAACATTAACATTTGCTATAAAGCTTGATTTAAAATCAATATAGTACCATGTGCATTGGAATAGACAGATCAGTATAACAGAACATGGAAGTCAGAAACATGTCTGGGTATAGCTGGGAAATAAATATAAAAATAAAATTGGCATCTCAACCAGCAGATTGAATAATTTCACTAATTATGTGAGACTATTGCTAGTATTTTTGGTAGAACACAAAATGCTTTTTTTTCCCTTACATCAAAGTAGTTGACAGTTGTTGATTCTGGTGATGGAATTGAAGACAAAGGAAGATAAAGTAATCGCTTCTCGTGTAATTCAAAAATAGAAAGACCAGGAGTGGCTGTAAGGATTTTTGTCATTGTTTTGTCTTTCAGTATTTGTAAATATAACGAAGATGAAGAGCTTACACACAAATCCTCTCATAAAGTTTGAGGTTGTGGGCTGATTTCTCAAGGTATCAACCCTCTTAATGCTGACTGCATTCTCCACTTTGGCACTGGTACCGGTACAGCTGTCATCCAAGCCAAAAGCCTCCCCATCACCCTCAACTCCTCCGCGCCACTCCCTGCCAATATCCGGTCAATCACAAAGACCTGTAACCCACACCTTCCTGATAGATTTGGAGCCCATCTCTCCTTTCCACTCCCGCCACCACCCTTTATGTCAGGTTCTCATCATTTGTCACCTGAAAATAGCCTCACCCCCTGGTCTCTTCACACCTGTCTGCCCCACTTCCTTTGTAGACTCCACAGTGTTGCCAGGGAGACTTTTCATAACCAGATGTGATGATGTCATCTCACTGCTCAGATTCTTCTCAACATGGCCCTGTCCTTAGCCTCAAGTCTGATGTCCGTCCGTGTCTGCCTCCACACCTCCCTCCAGGTGCACTTCTCAGCTGCTTCATGCCTCAAGCTTTTGGACTTAGCGTGCTTCTGTCAGGGTGTCTTTTCACATATATTTCACACGTACGTGCCCTTCAAAACTCACTGAAGAGCTATTACAAACCTTGGGAGGCTGCACAGTTTGTGTTGATTTGTTCTGTAAATGCAACTTTCCTATTAGTAAAATGAAAGAATAAACCCCCAAATCATGTTGGCCTATAATTATACTTATGGGATCAATTAATAAGCATGTTGAACTGATTAATATCTACTGTAACAATTTGGTAATGAATTTTCTTTGGATATTAGATGTAAATAATATCTAAATATAAATTTAATATGCTAATCATGATGTATGAAATATTTTTTAAATTATAAGCAGTCTTAATTCAGTTAAAGCAGTTTCTATTTCAAAGGAATGGATAGGATTAATATTAAAATTACTACTCTAAAGGGTTTTACTAAAACAAATATTGTGGCCTTATACTCAAACAACCATAGAAAATATTATGTTTAATTTAAAAGGATGCAGGTTGTCTACTAAAGATCACACGTAACTATATTAATTGTTCTTAAGTAATAAACAGAAAACAAGGTACAGCTACAGACTCCTCTGGACAGTTCATGCACTGCCCTGTTCTTGCTTTTGCAGTATAAGGATTTCAGCCTCCAACTATTGGGTGATCACCTTGAGTGATCAGTCTTCTGTTCTCAGTCATCTGGAATTGGGATTCTGCAACTTCACTAAGCAAGAGAAGACAAAGAAAGGGAAGACTTCGTGATTTTGTCAAGATTAAACTTGGGGCATAGCATTGAGGATGTTTTCCCTAAGGAATGCTTTATTTTTTTCCCTTCCTTTTTTTTTTTTTATCATCAACATGAACCGAGGCCAATGCATAAAGGTGCGGAAGCTGTAAGATGCAAATTCTGATGAATGATTTCCTCAGGAGAGGTCAGATTGTTTATCGGGCCTGAAGGGACAACGTCATTCCAGGATCTATCTTTATTGTCACTAGGTGTTAATTTTTCTGATACCAGGAATTGTAAGACACAGGGGAACAAGGATTGTCCACCCTAAGACCTACCAGTTCAATTGACTTAAATTTAGGAGACTTTTTTTTTCAGAACTACGATTCATTGTTGTGGTGTTACAGGAATAGGGCTGTCAGAACTCCTTTTTTAGAGTGCTGACTATGTATCCGTTCTCTCCCCTGGAACTTCTACATCCATTTTCAATTTTGGAGTTAGTGATAAAGTAAAATTAGTGATAGTCAAACAAAAGTAGCTAAAAATAAAGTAAAATAATGAAATAATAAGAATTAGTGTAAACAATTAAGATTAAAGGAAAACATTAAAAGTTAAAAGATAAAATGCGGTTAAAATTACAAATCTTAATGCTGGAAAGTAACTACTTAAGTAATATAAAACGTGTAGAATAGCTAAGGGAGCAAACTACATGGGAAATGTTAAAGGAGTTAACATTTATTAAAATGCTGAGTATGACAGATGCATAATGGGTCTCCGTAAATTTTAGCCATTATGGTTATTAGGAAAAAGAACAAAACCTAGATGGTTTTAAACATTTTAATGCTGAAAAGCAATAAGTAAAGATTAGTCAAAGAATATACTTTCTATTCCTAGAGGAAAGAACCTTTAAAGTTCATTATTAAAATTAATAATGAGAGATTGGGAGAGGGCTTGACTACAAAGGGGTAGCCTGAAGAAATTTTGGGGTGATGGAATGTTTTGTATCATGAAGAGAGTGGTGGATACGTGATTTTTACCTGTTAGTCAAAACCTATATAACCATGTACCACTGAATAAATTTTGCTGCTTATAAATTTTCTAAATATATTAAAAAACAAATACTGAGAAAGTGGTAGGAGTAGAATGTTAAAAGAATACAAAATAGAGTTCAATAGTGAATAGAAATGGTAGTCTACTATAATAAATAAACAAACAAAGAACATTCAAAATTTAGGGAGGCCAGTGGCCTAAGGGAAATTGATGTTCGTTGGTGGGAACAGGCTCTGCCTATAAAAATGAACACATTAGTCCATACCAGACCTGCTGGGAAAGATAGAGTGTGGGTACGTCAATTGCCTTATGCAATTCGCTGTAAAGAAATATAGGCTATTAAGGACTGGAACAAAACTCTAACGAAATGATCCATAAAATGCAGCGTACTAAACGGAGAGCAAATATGTGAGTATTTGTCAAAAGTACCGACTGCCTGCCACCACTTGGCAGTGCCTCCCAGAGCAGACAGTGTGCAGCGGTGATCATTTTCATTAGCAAGGGCTGGCAGAGACAAATCTTGTTGGCCACTAAGAGAAAAAAATCTTTAATAATTGTGTTATCATTCTGTTTCATTTCTATCAATTTTGTCCTTAAAATTCTTATCTAAGGGAGAGATGTATACAAAACTGTAATTTTATATATAATGACAGTTACATATAATGACAGTTATATTTAACCTTATAGGAAATATAAACTTTATATTTTTGAGCACTTTGTGCTAGGAACTGTTCTGGGAACTGGAGTTGGAGAACTTACGAAAGACGAAAAGTCAGAGAGTAATGAAATAATCGCATTAAATAGGTAGGAAAATAAATGGCAATAAATCCTACAGGGCAGGGAGGAAGTAATAGAGGAGATTAGGAGTGATGAGGGGAAGATTACAGTTTTAACTATGGCAGTCAGGGAAGGTTGCAATCAGAAATTAAATAACAAAAACCTGAAGGAGTAACAGAGGAAGCCACATCTGGAGCAAAGCTTCCCAGGCAGAAGGCACAGCAAGTGCAAATGCCCTGTGGCTGGAGCGTGCCTGGCATGTTTGAGGAACAGCAAAGTATTCAGTGTGGGCTAGATGACTGGAATGATGTGAGCAAAGGGAAAAGCAATAGAAGAGGTCAGAGAAGTAAGAAGGGAAGAGGAATAGATCACATATGGTCTTTTAGGCCATCATGAAGAACCTGGCCTTACAATGTGACATGGGAACACTTTGGGGGATTTTCAGCAGAGCAATAACATGATCTTACACACATGGTCTGTATCTATATTCATGACCATTTATTTAAAATACTATCTATATGCTGGTCACTTCCACATCTGCATTTCTAGTCCTGGCCTTTCACCAAAACCCCAGATTTAACATATACAACTACTGCCTTGATATTTCCAAGGTTTGATTAATAGGCATCTCAAATTGAACATGGCCCAAGGAGAGCTGGCTTGTTTTTCCTCATCTCAGTACATCATCCACCAGTTGCCCAAGCCAAAGACCTATGAGTTATGATTGAGTCTGCTTTTTCCTCACACCACTCATGTCCAATCCAAAGCTGTTGGCTATGCCTTCCAAATGTGCCAAATCAGCCCACTTTACCTCATTTCACAACAGCCACCCAGACAAGTACAAAAGCATTGTTACGGTCTCCCTGTTTCTCTCTATGCCCCTTCTAGCTTCTGTGCACCTGGAGAGTAGAGTGATCTTTCAAAAACATCAGTGAGATACATGTCACCCCTCCCACCCCTCTCAGGGAAAACCATTCAAGATCTTCTCATCGTACTTAGAATAAAACCTGAGTTTCTTACATTGGCTTGACTTGCTTATGGCGACCTGGTCTCTCGGTGCCTCACTCTCTCACTTTTTTGTTTAATTTAAAATATTCTGTTATAATAGACAAACAATTTACCATCTTAACCATTTTAAGTGTACAGTTCAGTGACATTAAGTATACTCACATTGCTGTGCAACCGTCACCAACATCCATCTCTAGAAGTCTTTCCATCTTGCAAACCTGAAGTGCTGTACCCATTAAGCACTAACTACTCATTCGCCCTTCCCCACAGTCCACGGCAACCACCATTCTGTTCTCTGTCTCTGTGAATTTGACTGCTCTGGGTACCTCGTGGATGGGGAACCATGCAGTTTTTGTCCTATTGTTACTAGCTTATTTCAAATAACTTCTTCAAACATGTGTTCATTTGGCCTTTTGAAAAAGTGAATTATATTCCATTGTATGACTATACCACATTTTGTTTATCCCTCTATCCACTGATGGACACTTTGGTTATTTCCACCTTTTGGCTATTGTGAATAATGTTCCTACGAATATGGATATAGAAATATTTGCTTGAGCTCTGGCTTTCAACTCTATGGGGCATATACCCGGAAGAGGAATTGCAAGATCATGTGGTAATTCTATCTTAAATATTTTGAGGAACCACGATACTGTTTTCCATAGCAGCTGTACCATTTTTACATGCTACTGACTGACTCTCTTTTTATCTTCTTCATTTCCTTTCTTGCCATCCGTGTTCCAGGTATAATGATCTTCTTTGGTTTCTTCAAATACCAAACTCATTCTAGGGATACGGCCTTTGCAATAGTGATTCCCTCTTTCTGCAAAGCTAACCACTTTGATGTTTACTTGACTGGCTCTTTCTGATAATTCACCTTGGACTCTAACAGAGAGACCCTCCGTGATGAGTCAGTTATTGTACCACCAACATAGCACTTACCAAGGTCTCATTGTTTCTTTATTTGTTTATTAGGAAACTTTTGTCTTTCCTATCCCAGCATTACATCTCTAACTCCAGTACCTACAAGTATGACTGTCATATAGGAGATGCACAATAATTATTGAAATATCACCGGTATTACATCTAATAAATGCCCTGGTGTACTGCATGTGAACATTACTCATTAGCAGAAACCTGTAATCGTCGCTCAAGGAATAAAATCTGTTCTTTAAAACAAAATTAAATCAAGAGAGAATCTGTAATTCCATAGTATAATCAAGAATGACAATTGATCTAGTTATCTTGATCATTCAGATTCCAGTAGAAATTTGGGGCTTCATTAATTTGGATATTTCAGCAAAATGTGCTATTTATTTTCAAATCATCTCAATAATTACCCTAATACTTGTCTATCCTTTATATATGCCATCACTGTCCTAGAGATATTTGTAAAACCTTTCATGTACTTCTGAGCAGCCAACGTCAGTTTCAGACCGAAAACAAGGAGCACTCATGACACATATCTTCCACAGCAAATTTTCTAAATTGACATTTTATAGTTCATTCCAGTAATAACCACTTTCACAATATATAAGGTCATCTGTGTTAGAGAAAACTCACTCAGGTCACATAAAAAAATTGTTATTTCTGTCTTTACATTAAGTGAATGTGTGTGCATAAATTGGCTATTTTGGAGTATGAACAATGTCCAGACATAATTATTATTGTGATGAGGCCATATATTATGAATGGCTTAGGTCCAATACTGCCTTGGTAGGTACTATCCTTCTGCCCTATAATCTTAATTGAGTGATAAAAGCCATTAAATATCTAGATGAAGAGGCAGCATATATTTTTATGTATTAACATCCATATTATTTATGCTATTAAAAATTGTGAGATTTCCATCTAGGATTAAAACATTTTTATGCTGTGAAGGATAAAGGGGAGTCTTGTGTACTAAGAGCTCCTCTTTTTCAAGAACCAGTTGGTATATTCATTATCGTGGTATCTTTAAAACTCCAACGGATGAAATTCTGTGGTTACTAACTAATTTGCAAGAGAACTATTGTATGAATTGCAGAAATATGGAGAAATAGTTATTCTGAAAATATTTTAAAGTTTTTTCTTTTATTCTAAAAGATGTTAAATCTTGTCATTCAAATCATTATGCTTTCATATTGTTTTTAAAAAGTCATAAATGCAGAAGATCTGAATAGTATTCAGTTTATGTTCTTAATATAAATTAGATTATCTTGTTGTTTCAATAGTTACTGCAAAAACCTCAAATGTGTTAAACAGAATTGATTGTAGAGCGTATTATATTTCAAGGACACTGATGAGGTTCTGTAGCAATAGGGTTGAAAAGTATTAATTCACCATTTTCATCTCTTTTATTACTTTTACATGGAGTTTATAGTGGGAAATACTTCACAAAGATTGTGTTTCTACTGTTAAGGTTTATATCCATATTTTGAGACATAACTTTTATGATGTCTTTGCATATTATATCACAGGCTTCTTTAGGACAGGCAAATAATAGTTTGCCCTTTTTTGCTCACAAAGGGGGATCTTTACAAAAAAAGAAAGCATCTTTAGAAAATTGTGTTGATGCAGCATCTTTAGAATCTTTTGGAATGCTGTTGCTATGGTACCTGCTTTAAAAACTTTAATAAAAAGCGTGCTTCCATCTATCACTTTAAGCTAGAAGTGTGCATACTGATTATGGATAAAGTTGGTAGAGGGAATTACATCAACTTTATTTGCTATTACATTGAGGATGTAAAATGTATTATAATATTATCTTTAGTGATTACATTTCTTTGCATAATTTGGCAATCTTCAGAGATTTTCAGAATTTCTTGAAACAAATTTCTGAAACAGAAATAATGAACACAATAGTTTGAAAAAGATTTAAATCACTAATCTTTTTGAGTGTTTATTAATTGCCAAGAATTGTGTTAAGCATGTATTGAAGTTTGGATGGGCACATTCTTTCTTCCATTTCTTTTCAGAATACTTCCTTGATTTTCAAAAAATAGGCTACATGCATCTGTATTTAGCCTATTGAAATATTTATCAGTCTATTGTAACTGCATTTTTACTTGCCTATTTTTCCCGATAGTTATGGTCCATATTCACTCTCTTTTGTATCCTGAACATTAGAGGTACCTAGCCCTACCCTCCAAACATAATGGGTGCCATATAAATATAATATTTACTAATTGAATAATGATCAGTATCTAGGAAATAAATTATTTTGGGGGGAAGGGAAGAATGATGATGGAAAATCAATTTAGTAATAAAATTTATTAATTTCAACATACAATCTCTTTAAAAGAAAATATACGTCAAGGTGGCATGTGCATCCTCTCTAATAGCTAACATTAGTT
This sequence comes from Avahi laniger, assembly GCA_963575035.1. NCBI lineage: Eukaryota > Metazoa > Chordata > Mammalia > Primates > Indriidae > Avahi > Avahi laniger. The sequence goes on along the minus strand of CAUYSK010124748.1, from coordinate 103,703 downwards.
GAGAACTTACGTGCTACTCATAATAAGCGGTTTTATGCATTATCTCATTCAATTTTCTCAATAACATAACTTCATTCTTCAGAGGAGGGAACTGAGACTTAAGAGAGGATAAGGAATATCTTATGGTCTCACATCTCGTGAGTATCTAGTACAAATTTGACCTCTGCTCTTTCTTCTAAACCTCAAGCTTTGAGTCAGTCAATATTTGGAATGCCAACTTAATCAGAAGGGAAACTCAGAGAAGTTAAATAATTCCATGAGGACGCGGGACTAGTAAATGACAGAATGTGGTATTAAACCAAATTTGCACAGCTCCAAATCCTGTGTGGCTTTAACACAGACCACTGTTGGCTTCTCTTTAATAACACACTTTTTGCACACACAATAAACCGTGAATCAAGTACCATCCTAATCATGCCAAGTAGATCATGACCCTAAATTCTTCCTCCTGACAATTTCTTAAGGAAAGACTGGTACATTTGTTTTTGTTTTTACCTAAATCAGAATAAGTAATTATTGGGAAAGACAGCATTGACATTTTATTTCCCATTCTGTTATTCTATTATTCTTACATCTGCCTTGATTCTGCCCTTTATTAATGATATATAAGAAGACATATATTAAAAAAAAGAAAGAAACTATTAGAATATAGATGCATTAGACAACCATGTTCATGGAAGGAATTCAGTATCCTCTTATGCTTAAGACATTCTGTGGAAGTTGAATCAAACATGGAAAATGTATCACATGCTAAAAAAATGAGGGGCTTGGGTAATTGATGAATTATTTGAGCATCTATGGAATATGATATTAAGTCTTGTTTAAGTAGTGTGTTGCCATGCTGCATCCTCTATTATAATACATGCTGATGATGCCTCTTTTTGAATCGTAGAGTCTCAAGTTCCTGATCAGCCAAGCTCTCTTCATGTGAGGCCCCAGACCAACTGCATCATCATGAGTTGGACTCCTCCCTTGAACCCAAACATCGTGGTACGAGGTTACATTATTGGTTACGGCGTTGGGAGCCCTTATGCTGAGACCGTGCGTGTGGACAGTAAGCAGCGGTATTATTCCATTGAGAGGTTGGGTGAGTAGCTGTGATTTCTATTCTATTAAGGGAAATAAATGAGTTATTTGAAATCATGATATTTCTTAGAATATTGTTCTTTGGGACTATGACTTCAGTTTGTAGCATATATTAATTCATAGAGCAACTCCCTATCTACACACACACACACTCACACACACACTCTCTCTCTCTCTTTCTTCTTCTTCTTCTTCTTCTTCTTCTTCTTCTTCTTCTTCTTCTTCTTCTTCCTTCTTCTTCCTTCTTCTTCCTTCTTCTTCCTTCTTCTTTCTTCTTCTTTCTTCTTTCTTCTTTCTTCTTCTTTCTTCTTCTTTCTTCTTCTTCTTTCTTCTTCTTTCTTCTTCTTTCTTCTTCTTTCTTCTTCTTTCTTCTTCTTCTTTCTTCTTCTTCTCTGAAATTTAGATTTTGGGAATTTGACCTAGAGAGATCTGTAATGGTGAGTGCCGTGGTGTGGGCCCTTGGTTTTGTGTCATAGGATACAAAAAATTCATTGAGTCATTTTTCTTTATCCAATTGTCAATGGAAACTTCTAATCTTAATAATTCTTATGTAAAGGAAATCAACACATTTGTCATGTTTGTTCTCATTAGGAAGATGTTCTGTTCATTTTTCTTTAGCCTTGAATTATCTAGTTATAGTACTTTCTTTTCCATTAATATTCATAGATAAAGCTTTATGGCTATGACACTAGGACTGTAAAATAAGATGAAAAAAGGAATTTTCAGTTAAGCCAGTAAATTGGCGTTATTAAACTCCCTCCTGCTTGTATCCTGCTCCCTCCCCAATCCGAGTTTTCTTATTATACTGAGCTCAATCTCGCTTTTTTAGATTTTTACTGACTACAATACTTCAATTGTGATATATCTGAATTAATTAAAAATGTGTTTATTCAGAGAGATCTAATGTGTATAAAAATGTTCATATTCATGTTATATCTGATTTCCCATATTGCTGTAAGGGATTATAGATTATATCATTAACAGATGGGAAAAAAAGAAATATATGTAACATATCAGGATGTCGATAAGTTAAAAGATTCTCGTAAAGTAAAAAGCAAGTTGATTCTACCTGTTGATTTAATACCACATTACTTGCAATGAAGAATGATCACCCCACTGGAAATGCAACCAGATTGGTGGGTGGGGACATCTACTACTTATTTGTAGTGTCTCTCGTAAACAGAATATTTGTGATGAGAAGCCTGATTTGAATTTGAATAGCTAAAATGCAGTAGTAGCAAGAAAAGATTTTCTTAGCACAAAGGGAAAATTGCAGCGACCATTCTCTCTATAATTGCTTTAAATACTAATAAGAGAAGCACCTACTGAAATCTTCACATTTTTGTTAACTTTGCATTTAGAAATAATATTCTTGCTGTCAGTCCCCGAGTTTGAATGTAAAGACAATCACAGAATTCGTATCTTATGGCCCGATGGCCGTCAAACCTGTGTCAGGGGACTTTCACTTATTCATTATAAAGTGTACGTAATCTCGGACAGTTCATCTTGATGCTACTCAGCAGACAGGAGAAGGAAAGTTCTCATGGCAGCGCACAGGCTTCCAGGAAATGAAAATGTAGTACCAACTCAGAAGGAAGTCAGGAAGGAAAACTGCATCCTTTCGCCATGCCCTTTTGATCATGATGCTCTTTATTACAAAGAAACTCTCTGAGAGTTTCCAAGTTTGGCAAAGTTAGTAGTTTGGGACACTGACATCGGCAAATCTCCCTGAATTCTTAATAAGAAAAAAAGAAAAATCTCTTTGTTAGGTATGTTCTAAAGATCTAGGAAAATCGTTAAAGGTAAACTGGAATGTGAACCTGTCTAAGCGATAACCTTGAATTTGCCCTTTAAAACTTATCCGGAAAGAGAAATTACACACATACACACACACGTATTTAAATTCTACCAGTTGATACTTTTTTAACATAGTTCCATGTCTTAACACAAAATATGAAATAAAAGTATTACCATGTTGTTCATTAAATATCCTGATGATTATGCAAAAAAACCGTCATTTTTTTCAACATATTTATGCTATGTAACCAAAGCATGTGTGTGTGATATATACCTATGTGTGTGAGATATACCCTTAGCTCTGATTTTTATAAAGGAGTCATTCAAGTCTATAGTCCCACTCTGCAGAGAAACCACTAACTCTTTTATCTATTTTATTGAACATCAAAATAAGTACATCAGGTTTCATAGCATCTTTTAAAAAAGTGTTTGTAAGTACATGTTTATTTTTAATTTTTAAAGCTTTAGAAACACAAAGTTGTCCAGTCATTATACATATAATTAACCAAAGGAAATTTTATGTTTTAAGGATAGTATGACAGTGATACAACTAAAAATAAATTAAAGAAAGTTATAATCCATTTATGCATGGGGTCAGCCATAACTTCAAGTATCATGGTTATATTTTAGACTATAAAAAAGCTATTTGTTTTATAATTGGCCAATAAACTTCCTCTGTGATGAGAGACTAGAATGTCTAAACAACATTATATTCATTCTTATCACCCTTTTCATGATGCATATTAGAGGATGTGGTTTTAATGGAACAACAACTAAAAAACATATTGCAAGCATACAAGAAAGTAAATAACTATGGTATTGAACAAAACTCTGAATCTGGGTTGAGATCTATATTTTTCTCCCTTCCAAAATTTTTAATAGTTGGAAAGTGATTTGGATTCAAGCCTTAAAATACCTCAGTGAAAATAGGGAAAAAGAATATCTTTTATTCCCTCTATCATAGTATCAGAGAGTTAACAGATATTGAAAATAGTTAGTAGAGGTTGGGAAGTTGATCTTTTAAGAGCTATAAATAACAGATTTTGTATTGTGATCATTGCAATAATATGAAAGTTTTACCTAATTAAGAATATTCAACTTTTTGGGTAAACTCATAATTTATTTCTAAATATTATCAAAAATCCTTTTTTAATACTGATTAGAAATTTTTGACCTTGTACTGTTTAGTAAAAAAAAAAAAAAGATTTAGAAAATGAGTGTTCCATTTGTGATTAAATTTGTTCATAATTCAATGGTATCAAATGAGGGTTTGAGTTCTGTCTCTAACAACGAATTATTGGTCATATATAGCACAGTAGCCTTTTCATTCCCACATTGTAGGACTCTGTACCTCAGTTTTTGCATGTTAAACAATATAGTATGTCTACTTTACAAGCCTTTTTTTGAGATTCAATTGAGATAATAAAGGTAAAGCCATTTATAATTTTTTTAAAAAGTTAAAAATATTATGCACATATAAATAAGGCATTTTTCTTATTATGATTTGTACATCAGTAGTTTGGCATATGTAAGTAGTGTAATTCCACAGGCTTTGTGGTTTTTTAAATAAACCTTAAAGTTTATAGTGTTAGTTAGTCTTCTTTACCTAAAAGTAAACTATATCATATATATTTTTAAAAATATTTTGAGGACTCCAGATTTTTAGATTCAGATAGCTCATCACATGCATGAAATTATATAAAACATATTTACTGAAATTAATTAGCATGAATAAAAATCTAAACAACACAGTGACATTCAGTGTGATATGGAGGACAAAAATGTAACTCCAAGTTTTTTTTTTTGAGAAACATCATTTTATTTCTCATGAATAAATGAAAAAAGAAAGGAAGGAAGAAAAGGAGAAAAGGGGGAGGGGAGAGGAAGGAGAGAAAAGAAAATAAAAGACTTCAAGTTTTTTTTTCCAAGTTTTAACTATAATAAAAATGCCCATTTTTATAATAAAAATTCTGAACAGGAGGGTTAGATTCATTCAACATAAGTACTGGTTGACCAGAGAGGAGTGAGAGAGAATAAGAAAAGGTCACTCCTTGGAACCATTATTCAGAATACATCAGGAAGAATGGATTTTTATCTTTTATGATTTTTTTTTTTAGGTTAGTGTCTTCTAAACCTATAGACATCTTCAAGCAGTCTTTATGGACAGCCGTGGGATTAATAATATATTCTGTTCTGTTTGTAACTCTTTTCTCACTTTCTGTTCCCTGAGGTCCAAAGCAGATGCATTGTCTCACACCTGGTAAACTTTCTAAGGCTATTTGGGAGAATCCATTACAAAAGATGAATACAATTATTGAACAGAGGAAAAAAAGTCTTCTCATTGGAGTACCAAAAATATATATGCATATATATATATATATATATATATATATAATCATTAGAAATCTCCAAATATCCTCTCAGCTGTCTCCTTTTTTTTAATAACAATTCCACATTTTATCTTATATTTTATAATCTAAGTTGTCATTTGCACAAACTGGTAAAGGATCACATGGGTCATTCATTCTACCAACATTAAATTCAAGCATTCAAATGATAAAAATCTTTGTCTTCGTCTTATGTGTTTTTCAGAAAAATATTTTAGTTGGAACAATCCAGACCTCATCCTTAACGCTCCACGTCATTTAGTGTTTACAACAGCTGCTCAGTGCGTTTCTTCCAAGCACTTTACAAATCCCAACATATTCCTTCGTCCTCCCTGTAACACCAGGTATCATCCCAATTTTACAAAGAAGAGAAGACAGAGAAAGAACTAAAGTAAATTTAAAAAGCCAAAGTTTATTTTTTAAGTAAAAAAGTCAAATTTTACATGAACACCCTCAGATAAATACAGCAATAAACAGTAAAGGCTTGGCTCATTAGTAAATAGAGAGGAGCTTGAGATCAAATCCAAACCTGATAAAAACTTATAGCTGCAACACACTTCTGCAGGGAAACTCTGCTTCCTATATGGAAAAACAAGGTGTTCTGACAAAATTAAATCCCTCAATTCACCAACAAAATCATATAATCTAGCAACATAGGACACAGCCCTGAAATTTCTAATAAATACAAATCAAAGCTTCAGATATGAGTCCCAGAATTTAATCATAGGAGTATGAGCATTGTTATTTATCCTGTGAGCTGGGTTCAGGGCTGATTTGGAGGGAAAAGACAGAAAAACAGGTACTATATCTGGGCATTTTGTTTTATTAAGCAGTTATATTTGTGGATTTGTGTTTCCCCTTTTAATTCTATCAGTTTCTGCCCCATATATTTTGAAGATCTGTTATCAAGTACATAATTATTTAGGATTGTTATGTCCTCTTGATGAATTAACTGCTTTAATATTTATGAACTATCCCTCTTTATCGGTGATAATATTCTTTACTCTGAAATCTATTACTTTGTCTTATATTAGTCTATCCACTCCAGATTACATATTTTTGTTGGTGTTAGGATGGCATATATTTTTCCATTATTTTACCTTTAAACTATGTGTGTTTTTATATTTAAAGTGAGTTTCTTGTAGACAGTAAATAGTTGAGTTTTTTTTAATCAAATCTGACAATCTCTGATTTTTAGTTGAGGTGTTTAGATCATTTAGATTTAATGTGAACGTAAATATACTTTAGTTTATCATCCTGCTACTTGTGTTTTATTTATTACATCTGTTTTTCCATCTGTTTTTGTGATTTTTTTTTTTTGCCTTTCTGCCTTTTTTCTTGCATTAATTGAGTATTTTTAATCATTTATCTTACATCTTCTCTGGGCTCATTAGCTATAACTATCTTATTACTTCAATGATTGCTTTAGATTTTATAGTCTGTATCTAAAACTTACCACTATTGATCTTAAAAAAATAGTACACCACTTCACAATACATTGTTATTATTTTTTCCTGTCAATTATCCTTTAAAGGTTAAAAATAAGGAAAATATGTGTTTTATATGTAACTACAGAGTTACCAATTTTGATGTTCTTCCTTTGTGTTAATTCAGATTTTTAATTGGATTCATTTTTCTTTCTTCCTGAAGGACTTCTTTAATATTTCTTATAGTGTAGTTGTGCTAGTGATTAATTTTTCATTTTTGTATGTATGAAAATTTTTCATTTTGCCCTTTAATTTTTTTTTTACCAGACGTAGAATTCTATGTTGACAAATTTTTTCTTTCATGTTTTTAAGACTGTTACTCCATTATTTACTATATTGCCTTGTTTCCAACAAGACTACCAAATTCATTCTTATTTTTGTACCTTTGTGCATAGTGTGTTTCTTCCTCCCTGCTTTCAATATTTTTTCCTTTGCCATTGATTTTATATAATTTTATTTTGATATTATGATATTTTATATGTTTTCTTCTGATTAGGATTTGTCGAGATTCTTGGATCAGTAGATTTATAGGTTTCATGAAATTTGGAAAACTTTTGGCCATTATTTCTTCACATAGTTTTATTTTCCCACTATCCCTCTTCACAACTGGGGACTTCAATTATACAGATGTTATGATACTTTAGATTATAACATAGCTCATTATTTAACTTTTTTCAGTCATTTTTCTCTTTGTGTGTCATTCGGGATTATTTCTATTACAATGTGTTAAAGTCACTATCTTTTCAATTGGTTAATCCGATCTTAATCCCATTCAGTGTGTTTTTCATACTGCATGTTATGGTTTTCATCTGTAGAAGATGATTTTGGATCTTTTCTTTATATTCCACATTCTAGTTAACATGCTTCTAGTCAACAAGCTTCCCTCTACCCTCTTGAATATATGGAATATAGTTAGAATAACACTTTCATTGTTTTTAATCTACAATTTTTTTTATTTGTGTCACTTCCCGGTCTTTATTAATTTTTCTCTTCATTTTGGCTTATTTTTCCTCATTTTTATCTTGAGTGCAAGGGATTTTTGTGGGTTTTTTTTAATTTTCTTGAATTTTTTTCTAGAATGCAGTTAAGTTACTTGGAAAAACATTAACCCTTTGGAGGCTTGCCTTTAATCTATTGGATGTTATCAGAGCCCTGGGGCTAATTTGTCCCAGTAGTGAGACAATACCTTCTGACTGCTCTACCCAAATGCCCATGAATTACACGGTTGTCCATCTGGCTGATGGAAAGCTAATTATTCCTGGTTCTTTGGCATCAAAGATGCTTTCCTTTGTTAGTCTCGTATGGTTCTTTCCTCAACCTTGGGAAGTTTCCTCTTACACATGCACTGATCAGTTCTCAGATGAAGACTCAAGAGAGCCAGACCCTCTAGACACCCTCTCCGAGCATGTCTCTTCTCCCCGATACTCTTCCCCACAAACTCCAGCTGCTTTGGTCATCGCAGACTTTCAGCTCTGGGTCCTCATTTCAGGGAGACCACTGGACTCCTTTCGAATTACTCCTTTTTCTTCTTCAGCCTGGAAACTCTCCAAGTACTAAGCTGGGGAAATCGAAGGGCTCACTTTATTTTCCTTCTCTCAGACGTCACTGACTTGATCTTCCTGATATTCAATGTCTGAAAACTGTTTCATATATTTTGTCTGTGATTCTTTTTAAGTTGATGTAGGCAGGAGGGGTAAATTCAGTCACCATTAATCCATTTTGACCAGAAGTGGAAGTTCTTTGATAAACAATGAAACAATCATTTTATTATTTCAGTATACCAGAACTTTTAGCTTTTTAAGAGTCCCCAAAATGCCAAAGTGTATTGTATCTATTTCCTGATTTCTGCCACAAATGTTATCCCGAATGAATCCTAACTGTCACATTGTATTTTTAGAGAGTAAATTTAACTTGAGTGCTCTTAGAAATAGGTCTTTTATCCTGTGGAGAAATGAACCTTTATAACTCCCAGAGTGCATTCTAAGTTCAGTGAATTCAAGGTAAATTACAGTGATAAGCTCAGCTTTGCCCCCCCCATTAAAAAAAAAAGCCCTTCATGCATGGAATATAGAAGCTTTGAGTTAATGACATGCAAACATTTAAAATCAGAAAAATCAATGCACTTTAGCAGCCTCAAATATGGTTGACGTACATGCATAAAAAATGAATAAGCACCATGTAGAGAACATTTTATTATTTTGAAATGAAGTACATTATAGGTGTTGATTAACAAAATCCTGCCTTGTGTCTTTTGAAGTAGAATTTAAGAAGAATTACGGAGAGTGGTTTTTGACCTGAAGTTTGAAAAGCTTGATCACAAAGACCCCTTGAAATAAATCATTTAATAGCAAAGAAAATAAAAAGAGAAGGTAGATTTACTCCCTTCTTTATCCCAAAATATCTTACTCAGAGCATTTACATACAGTGTAGCAATAGTGAACTCAGCTTTCAGCTGTGTTTCAGACTGGGAGATCAGAATAGATCAGTGAAAATTCATGTATTTTATGCTATATAAGCCATTTTAGAAGAAAGTCAATTTACCTTGTTTTTATTTTATAATGTCATTTACACAGGGAATCCCTACTTATTAAGTTACATCAGTAATTTCTAATAATATAATTTTATTCCTATAGTCTTAATATGTAGATTTTAAGATAGAGTTTTATCTAAATTTTGATCATACATGCTTCTTATCTATGTCATTTATTATCTATTTTTCCCTGTCAATGCTCTTTGCCCAGTTTCCGTATTAAAAACATTGTGAGTGGAAGTATGGAATTTAATGAATCCAGAGAAAAATATGCTTTCTTCTCATTTTTTAGCATTTTATGATTGCTTTGAAATTCAGTTTAGTATGTTTCAATACTATAAATATAGATGAATTCAATATAATATAATGCATTGTTATCTGAATCAGTTTTATTTTCAAATGTTCTTGACCATTTAGTCGACATTAGTCAAAACACTGAATAGGTAGATTTTCCATATTGCAGACAATTGCTTAATTAAGAAAAAAATTTTTCTTGTGGTAGAGGATATGCTAAAAGATCAAATAATTTATTACTCTTAACAAAATTGTTACATAAATGACTAACTGAGTGATTGTTAAGCATATGCACCATATTGAGGACAGTGGGGGATACTAAGAAATGTAAGACATATTCTCTAACCTACTCTAGGCTTCCAAAGTCTTATATAATAAATATAAGAATATTTCTTGAAAAGAATAAGTGAGGTCGCATAGTTTCTGTAGGAACAATAATTGCATTGGAGGTAGAAAGTTTACTTTGGTATGAGGTTATTAGAAAAGTTTTGTTAGAAATGCTGGAAAGTTTTTACCTGAAGGATGGGTAGGACTTATTCTCATGGAAGGCTATGGGAAGTAGTGTAAATAAGACTGAAGCGTCAAGGAAAAAACAAGGGAGGCTCAAGGTCTAGTGAACAAACCAATTGAATTCTGAATGCAAGTTTATATAAGACAGTTGCAAAAGTTATTAATATGAATAGAGACATAACTTGAGTACAGGTTTGGAAAAGCCTAAAATTGTAACTCTTGATATTCTTGGATTTGCCTTTTCCCAAATTATTCCAAGGGTCCATACTGTGTGTTTAACAGTCATTTTGTTGAGATACTAATTGAATCACAAATACTGGAGACTAGTGTGTAAATCATTTAGGTAGTCAGTAAGACTTACCTACCGGTCTTTTCTCTTTTTGTTACATATCCATTTTTATGAGCAAAAAATGTTCTTCATTTTTAAAACTTCAGGGAAAACTAGAATCCAGGGTTAAAAGGGAAGCTGTGACTACATTGTAGTAGTCTTTGAATAGATTCGGACATTCTAAGACACAATTCCATCATGAGAGATTATTTCCCTAACAATGTAAATAATTATTGGAAAGTGTCCTTTCCCCTCTTCACAACGTCTATTTTGAAAACCGAGCCATGGAAAAGAAAACCCACAATTATTTAATTAATTCTAGCTAGCACTGTGAAATTGTGCCCTACCCTTGGGTCCTTCTCTTTAAATGATTTGTTCAATGTCCAGAATGTCCCAAGCTGAAGCCCTTTATATTCTTATGAGGACATCCAGAGTCCAACTTCTGATCCTCTTAATTACTTTGGAGAGTCTTAACTCAATCCATGATATAGTGACCCCTGACATCCCTCCATCTAGACTTTGCCTCCTGTCTTCCTCTGCATAACTTCCCTTCCTTCATAAATGTGTCTCCAAATCATATGAATTCAGTTCTTTTTCCTAGGACTAGGCATGTGTGGACGTTTAATTGGTTTGAAGGTGGTGCTGGGAGAAGAGCAGGATTTGGGGCAGATAGTTAAGATTTAGATAATTCAGGTTTATTTAGTTAAGAATTTAAAGCAGTCCACCTTAAAAAATGTGGCAAACCATTCCATTAGATAGTTCATCTAGGAACTTTCTGCTTTTTAGGTATTACATGTATATGTGTATGTATGTATGTTTTAATAATCAGTACTTTGTTGTAAAAATGTGGAAAATAAGACATATTCTAGTCATGTGACTGATACAGATAAATTTGGCAAATTAATGACAGCAATGGAATAGAATCTATTACTTCCAGCAATGTCTACCCTGAAACTATTATCAGTTAGTCAAATAGAATATTATATGAATTATTTACATATTTTATATAATTAGCATAATCATTTGGGAAGCGCCATTGGCTATATACAGTCCAAATCTTAGAAGAATATTCTAATCATACTTGGAAGTATTAGATGTTATTTCAAATTCTGTGTATTCAAGAGTAATGGCCTTTCCCTCAACTAGGCATTTTGCTATCTCACTGGAGTAAGGGAAAAAAGTGGCCATATAGTCCATAAATAACAAATTACGTGATAAGTCATTTAAAAAACAACAAGTTGTATATCTGCTGTTCCGTTATATATTTGTGTAAATAAGGAGCAAAACCGCAATAAGGTGGGCTTTAATGCCCTTTAAGGTCATTGTCTTTCATTAGAAGAGGTTAAACCTTGTGCTGCAATAAAGTATTGCTCAGAGGATCACAGTGTTATGGTCCAAGGGATCATTTTTGTCTGCCAATATTTATGTGAAAGTCAACATGGCCTTCTTAATAATTTACAGAGAAGCAACATTGTAAAAATTACTGATTTCTGTGAAAAGTTTCCTTAGAAGGTACAGTGGTTTAAATGGGACCCCCTAAGAAAACACGTCCATGTCCTAACTCCAAAACCTGTGAATGTAAACCTATTTGGAAAAAACATCTTTGCAGATGCAAATATGTTGATGATCTCTGGGGAGGTTCATCCCAGTTTACGGGTAAGTCCTCAATCTAGTGGTGTGTCCTTGTAAGAGGCACTCAGTAGAGAGGCATAAAAGCAGAGAAAGTCATGAGACAGACCTCTCCCGATTGGAGCCATGTGGAGACAAGGAAGGCTGATGGCCACTGGAACCTAAAAAAGGCAAGGAAGGATTCTGCCCTAGAGCCCCCAGGGACAGTGTGGCCCTGCTGACAACTCAATTTCAGCCCTTTCGCCTTCAAAACCAACCATGAAGGAACAATTCCTATTGTTTAAGTTTGTATAATTTGTTACGGCAGCCTCAGGAAACAATACTAAAAATAACTCTCAATCTTAGCTTTTTTTTAATTTTTTTTTTCTCAATCTCCTTTTAAACTATTTTAAAAAAAATTCTGACCCAGGTACCATCTATGTACTAAAGCGGAATGATCGATGTTTTTTAAAAAAATAAAAACTTAAGAAAAAAATCAACACAAAAGACAATATTATTGGAGAAAGAAAGCATTGACAAGGAATGATCATACCGGAAGATTCTTGGCAGTGAAATTAGATGAATAAAATGTTCCTAACTTTGTATCAAAGGGACTATTATCTCAACTATCCAAAGGAATTTTGTTCTTCTGGTTGGTCAATCGCATGCCTTATGTTAATGTCTGGGAAATACAAATTAAAAACTGAATACCAATTTTGAATTCATTCCTATCTATCTTTTCTGTAATGTGGCGCAAGGTCTTTGTTTTCTAGCAAGAAACTTGGATGGAATGCAATAAACACTGCACAGAGACTTTCTTTTTCTTGGTAAGAGAAAAGCACATTTACAACAAAGAAATCAATTTTTTTTTTTAAAGAAAACGGAGAGCTAGGAATTATACCTACAAGAGTAAAGGCAAGTGATTTATCTTTAAAGTAATCTAATTCCCAAGGCTTACACAACAATTAGTCATTTCTGAGCAGAAATTAGGGAGGACTCTTAAAGTATTGGAGAAAACTCTGCTTACGGAGAGGTTGTAGAATTGAGACAGAAAGGTGATGATTTTCCCTTTTATACTTTATTTATATCAGCATCCTTTTCTAATGTTATGTCATACTAGTGAGTAATAATTCAATTCTCAACTGTTGCTTTCTATTTTTTCACATCTCTTGTATTATCGTCGCACAAATTTTTCTTATCTGAACTTGTAGTAAAACTTCAGCAACTAATATTTTGACCACAGCTGTGGGACATGTGTCTCTGTTGGATCACATTCAGAAATCAAAAGCATTGATAAATATATTTTCAAATAAAGTATATTTAAAGGATATTTGGTAATGAGTAGCAAGTTTTTACATCTCTAGACAATGATACCATGAAAAAAGAATGCGTTTTTTTCCTTTGTACTTTTCTTGTGCAAATAGCAGGAGAAGCATTTTAAAGTTCCAGAATGCAAGTGTATGAACGGCAATGATTTTTCTGTTTTTGGTCAAGTTACTTATACTTTGTGTACTGCTTTCCTCAATCTGTCAAATGAGCATAACAAGTACTCCTGGCCTTCACAGGAAGAAGTGTGGGAAGAGAAAACAGAGCTTGTCAACATGGTGGAGGATGAAGTTATTTTTGAAACACGTTATCACGGACCTTCAAGAAACAAAGTCTGGTTTAGGGTTTTTTTTTTCTGCTTTATGAAGAGATTATCATCATAAACATGTGAAACTTTATCATGTGAAGACTCTTTTTTTCTGTGAACTATATTTTATTATTAGACCTTGAGGAGAAAACAAGGGGAAAACATCCTCCCATACTAATAATGTTCAATGAAACAAGCAGACATTATGGCTTAAGCTGCTGTATTATATACACCTAGGAAACTGACTTAATACATGCATTACAAACAATAGAAAGCTTGCATAGCCCATAATAATGGTCATAAATAACATTTATTGAGCACTTACTTTGTGCCAAGCTCTATGCATTTTATATGCATATCTCATTTGCTTCTTGCAATGATCCTAAAAAGAGAGTGCTCTGCTTGATGCCATCTTACAGATAAGTTAACACCAATTACATAAAGTGAAACTGAGGCTAACAAGGCATAAGTGACTAGTACCAAATCCCTTAGCTAGCGAGTGATGGAACCAGGACTCAAACTGTCTGACTCAAAAACATGTCTCAGCCACTGTGCTGTATAATATCAGGTTGCATACCTTTCTCATGCTGTCTTGTGAAAGTTAAATACAGCTTTGAAAAACATCTGGTCAATGGAGCCACTGCCATTGAGGTTCTAGAATAATTTTCTCAACTCTAAGTCATTTCTTCATAGGCGTTTTGTAACTGAAGAATTTTTCAGAGACTTTTAAATTTTTTACTAAAACTTAGAAATTTAAAATCAAGCACAATGTTAACTAGCTTCCATAAAAGAAAGTTTTAACCAGTTTTTATTAAAAAGTTTGTCATAATAAAAGATAATGTATTCTTATGGTCATAACCTATTAATAGAAGAATAAAGGTAGGCAAGGGACAGATTGGTCAGTGATAGTGCCCACATTGGTGACTGTTTTCTTTTCTAACTTTCTGTCTCCCCACCCATACGCACACATTTGATCTCTTTCACCTTCTCCAACAGCTTCTTTGTCCACTTTGTTTCCTACATGCTCTTCTTTCTCCTTAGCTAAATTCTCCACCTCAGCTTCCAGATTTGCCCATAATATAGACAGAATGTATATCACTCATACTACATTTTAAAAATATGTTGAATTGTGTAGTAATGACTCGGATGAGAACTTGTAAGTAGAACAATTTTCTCTAAAACAAGTTGCCTCCTTTTTAAGGGTGGGCCTCCAGTGCTCTGCCTGGCTTCCCTGAGAGTCAACAAGCAGAGTAGGTTCGGTTATTATTAATACTATCAATGACATAACATATCAGAGGTGCAAAAATCATAATAAGTTGTTCAAGATCGTTAACATTATAGTAACAGCAAAATAGAATTACTTGATCAGTCTATTAAGCTAATTAGATAGAGTTATTAGAGCATTAGTGTGTTCGGAGTTTAATGCTGTAAATCAACAATTTAATCAACATGTATCAAATAGCAAAGAGGGGAAAATATTGCCAATTATGGTTGAATAGAAAGAACACCAGACTTTGAATCAAAGACTTAATTTAGAATATGGCCCTTGTTTTTATCAGCTGGGAGACTGCTGACACATGATAGAATCTCTCTAATCCTAATTTCCACACTGCTAAAGTAGAGATAAAAATACAGATTTCTTTCCCACCTATGGTGTATAAGTGTTCCTTTCTCCCTGTATCAGCCCAGCATCAATTGTTTTTTTGGATTTTTTTTAGTAAAAGCCATTCTAACTGGGGTAAGGTGATGTGTCATTTTGGTTTTAATTTGCATTTTCTCAGTGATTAGGGACATTGAGCATTTCTTCATATGTTTGTTGGCCATTTGTATATCTTCTTTTGAAAAGCTTCTGTTCATGTCTTTTGCCAACTTTTTAATGGGGTTGTTTGTTTGTTTGTTTTCTTGCTGATTTGCTTGAGTTTTTTGTAGATTCTGGTTACTAGCCCATTATCAAATATGTAGCTTGAGAATATTTTCTCCCATTCTGTAAGTTATCTAATTTGCTGTGTTGATTATTTCCTTAGCTATGTAGAAGCTTTTTAAATTAATCAAATCCCATTTATTTATTTTTGTTGTTGTTGTAATTGCTAATGGGGTCTTAGCCATAAATTCTTTGCCTAGGCCAATATCTAGAAGAGTTTTACTACATTTTTTTCCACAATTCTTATGGTTTCATGCCTTATATTTAAGTCTTTTATCCATCTTAAATTAATTTTTGCGAATGGTGAGAGAGATTGATTCTGTTTCATTCTTCTGCAATTTTCCCAGCACCATTTATTGAATAAGATACAACCTCTATGGAAAACAATATGGAGATTTCTCAAAAAAAAAAAGTAGACCTACTATTCGATCCAGCAATCCCACTACTGTGTATTTACCCAAAGGAAAAGAAGTAACTTTATCAAAAAGACACTGGCCTGCGAATGTTTACTGCAGCAAAATTCACAATCGCAAAGATTCAGAATCAACCCAAGTGCCCCTCAATTCATGAGTGGATTAACAAAATGTGATATATGTATATCATGGAATACTACTCAGCCATAAAAAAGGATGACTTAATGCCTTTTGCAACAATTTGGATGAAACTGGAGTCTATTACCCTAAGAGAAGTATATAAAGAATGAAAAAACACACAGCACATGTACTGGCTATTAAACTGGAACTAACCAATGAGCATTCATGTGCACAGAGAGAAGTAAAACTCAGTGGAACTAAAACAAGGGGAAGGAGGAAGAGGGGATGGGTGAAAACCTACCTAACGAGCACAGGGAACAATATCTGGGTGATGGACACACTTACAGTCATGACTCAAGCATTATAAAAATGGTCATTGTAATCAAAAACATTTGTACCTCCGTAATATTTTGAAATTTAAAAAAGTAAAAAAGAAATACAGATTTCTTTAAGTTGTTACAAAGATTAAAGAGGTAAATTATATAAAAGCACTTAACATATATTTTTATAAAATTTCTCTTTTTTTTTCATACTTAAAGAGAAATCATCTCAGGAAAACCTACCTGCAAATTCAACTAGGAAATGTAGTCTTATTTTGCCATAACATTGACCCAGCAAATGTCCATGAATTGTCTTATTGAAAAAGAAGTGAAGAATGGTCAGAGAGAGAACGCTAAGGTTTTCAGCTGCAATATCTGCCATAGTACAAAATGTCAAGTGACTTAGAGTATTCAGAAATCTCAATTTGCATGAAATATTTCCAGATAATTAAAATAAAAATAAATGGAGGTGGTGATTTGGAAGGAAATATTTTTACATTTGTTCCAATTGGCTCCTACACTCTCTTTTTCATAAATATGTAAATAATATCATAACATCTCTATTTTTCCAGATTTCTCATTTACCACTTGGTTTCCCACACACATTAGTCCCTAACTTGAAAATCCATAAATGTTAGAGATAGTCTTTGAACTCTTAAATATGCTCCCTCACACACGTGCACATGTGCACACACATATACGCATACATGTACACATATGTACTATAGAAAGCACAATTGCTTTTGGAGATCCTCACCATGATGTTTTTCATGTTAAGGGACTAGGTTAAATATTCAACAAACTCTCTCTGAACTAACTTCAAGGATAAAGGAAAAGCACCAAGCTTTTCATTTCCTGAGTGAGCATTAATACTTAAACCCACGGATGGAAGCTCAGTTAGTTCATTATCAGATTTAATGGTTTTTGAAGGTATCTGCTCAGAAATTGTTATAGTTGATGGCAAAGGATGAGACCAGGAATATGTGAGTGTTCTAGTATTGAGCATTGTGAAACATCCATTTATCAGGTGTTAGCCTTACTATTTCTAGTCATAAGCAAAAAAAGCAGCACACTGGAAATGAGCCTTCTTATTAGAATTATTCATTTGAGAATCAGTCAACCACAGACTTCTGTGACATCAAAAAGGCTGAGAGAAAAGTGGGTGATTACTCAGGAAATTTATGAGACCAACATGAGTATCTTTCACATTCCACAAAAGAAATACAGCAAATCTTTTGCTGACAAAGCTCTAGTCATTACATAGTTTATATTCCAGTTTATAGAGGAAGACCTTCTCTCAAACAGGTGGCTTTTTTTAATCATAGGAACTTTCTTGCAGGAGAATCACATAGAAAAAAAGCTTCAGATAGATTTGGGTAGAATCCTACCTATAAGCTGTTTAAGATTGGCAAAGATATTCAATCTTTTTGAATATCAACTTTTTTACTTTTAAACTTTTTCATTTAGCCAGTCACTTTTTCATTCAACAAATAAATGGTTTTTAAGTCCTTTTGAAATGCAGGAGCTACGAGAGGTACTAGGATTTAAAAAAATAAATAAAAAATATAAATAGCCCCTGCCTTCATTGCGAATAAGGATGCTCATTTCTCTCTGGTGGTGTGGTCATTAAAGAAGGTAGCAAGTGTAAACAATTACCACAATTCTGAACCATTGTAGTAATTATCTTATTCCCTTTTGAAAAGAACTTTCCGTGGGTTATCTCTTCTGATTTCCTCCAAAAGCAGTTATTTTAGGAAGAGATTCATCTACCTAAGTTTTAGCGAGACACATAGCCAGCCAGCTGAAGGTGGGTTTCATGGCTTTCTTTATAGTTGTGGATGGCTGTGTGACTATTCTGGCCAGTGCAGATAAATAATTTTGACAGAGCCATCGTCAGGCTTTGCCCTTTCTCGTAATGCATGAGAACATGTGAACATTCAAGACTCTTCCCTCTTCTTGCTAGTTGGGAGATGACAAAGAATTAGATCCAGGGATAGAAGCCACAGAGGATAACAAAATCACATGACCAACACTGGACTGCTCACTTCTCAACTATTACTTCTGTTTTACCTAAGCTGCTGTATTTTGGTTTTTCTTTATTATAATGTCTTTGTTTGCAACCTAATTAATATGTCTGTGACAAACAGTTCATACCATATTTATTGTCTTGAATCTTGGAATGGACAAGTATATTCAGATTCATCATCACTGAAAAATATGTTTTGATTTATCTTTGAAACTACTACTGTATTATTTAAATAGATCTCTCTAATTATACTTCCCTACTTTATTATTTATGCTTTGAGTTAAATTATCTTATAATAATTACAGTGCAGAATTAACTGTTTATGCTTCAAAGAAAAAAAAATCTTAGTCTTTGTTTATATCCTGCTTATTTGAAGTAATATCCAATAAAATAAAATTATTAAAACAATTAGAGCACCCTTTTTAGGATTTGAATTCCTTATTAAGTTTTTACAATATTTTTTAAATTTCTTTATTCTTAAGACTAAACATCCCATGATATATAACAAAGTGGTTTTATATATATATAAAACAATGGGATTTAGACATGACCAGTATATATTTTTTAAATTTTTATTGTAGTATAATACACATGACATAAACCATTTGTCATCTTAACCATTTTTCAGTATACATTTCAGTGCTATTAAATACATTCATAATGCTACGCAACCATCATCACCATCCATCTCTAGAATTCCTTCCATCTTGTAAAAAAAACCTCTATAATCATTAAATAATTCCCCATTCTCTTCTCTTCCTATCCCTGGAAACCACCATACTACTTTCCATCTCTATGATTTTGACCACTCTAAGTATCTCATATAAGTGAGATAATACAGCATTTGTCTTTTTGTGAGGAGCTATTTCACTTAGCATAATATTCTCAAGATTAATCCATGTTTTTTACATACAGTGATGCTGTCAGAATTTACTTTCTTTTTAAGACCAAATAGTATTCCATTGTGTGGATGTACCACATAGCCAGTTTCAATTTTGGGGGGTATATATCCAGAAGTGAAATTGTTTTTTATTCTGAAAGGATGTTGAATTTTGTTAAATGCTTTTCCTGCATCAATTGAGATGATCATGTGGTTGTTTTTCTTCATTCTATCAGTGTGGTATAATTTATGTTTGTATTTTGAACCATTCTTACATTTCAGTAATAAATCCTAATTGTCCTGGTGTATAATAATTTTAATATACAGATGAATTCAATTTGCTAGTGTTTTGTTGAGAATTTTTGCAACAGATTTATAAAGGATATTGGTCTGTGGTTTTCTTATAGTGTCTTTGTCTTGCTTTGTTATCAGGGTAATGCTAACCTCATAGAATGAGTTAGAAAGTGTTCCCTCCTCCTCAATGTTTTGGAAAAACGAGGTGGCTTGGTATTAATTTCTTAAATGTTTGGTAGAATTCACCCACAAAACCATCAGTTCCAGGGCTTTTATTTGCCAGGACATTTTTGATTATTGTTTCAGTCTCCTTACTAGTTATAGTTATTCATATGTTCTGTTTCTTGGTGATCTAGTGTTGGTAGGTTGTGTTTTTATAGGAATTTGTCCATTTCATCTGAGTTAACCAATTTGTTGGTTTACACTTGATCATAGTACTCTCTTATGATCCTTTTTATTTTGGTCAGTAGTAATGTTCCGATTTTCTCATTTTAGTAAATTGAGTTTTCTCTCTTTTCTGAGTCCATCAAGCTACAGGTTTGCCAATTTTGTTCCTCTTTTGAAAGAACTAACTGAGTTTTGTTGATTTTCTCTATTATTTTTCTCTTTTCTATTTTATTTATCTTTGCTCTAATCTATTTCCTTCCTTCTAGCTTTAGGTTTATTTTGTTCTTTTTCTAATTTCTTAAGTTGTAAAGTTAGATTGTTAATTTGTGATCTTTCTTTATTAAAAATATAAGCATTCAAAGTTGTAAATTTCCCCCCGGCACTGTTTTTGCTGTGTCTCATATATTTTTGTATGTTGTGCTTTCATTTTCCCTTGTTTCCAAGTATTTTCCAATTTCCCTTGTGATTTCTTCTTTGATCCCTTGGTTTTTTAAAAGCATATTGTTTAATTTCCACAAATCTGTGAATTTTCCAGTTTTAATTCTCTTATTGATTGCTAACTTTATCCCATTGTGACAGAGAAGATATTTTATATGATCTCTATTTCTTAAAATCTGTTGAGACTCAATTTCTGGCCTAATGTGTGGTCTGTTAGAAAATGAGAAGAATGTGTATGCTATTGTCGTTGGGTAGAGTGTTCTGTATATGTCTGTTGGATCCAATCAGTTTATTGTTTAAATCCTCTATTTTCTTACTTATCTCATGATTTATGCTTGCTTATTTTATGATTCATGCTTAACCAACTGAATAAAATTTATAGAAACAAGTGAGTATTGCCTCATCTGAGTTGTTTCCTTAGAATGCTAAATACTTATTTCAGTGATATTGCTGTTTAGAGTGTCTTTTGGAAATTATTAGAAAAGGCTTTTAGAAATTATAACTTATCCTTTTGAATTCATTTATTGATGGAAATATTTTATTGGTGGATTTGATTTAATAAGAAATCAACAGTGATTCAAGGCCAAATGTTATAAATAAGATGAGCTAGAAGTTAAAAGTGATGTTTCAGTTAAAAAAAAAGTCTAAAAATGGCAAGATCGTCTTTCTATTTGCAGCTTATTTAAGCTTTGTTTCTTCCTTAAATGATGTACTCAAAATAGCCAGGAGCAAACACCAGAGACATCTCTTGCCTTATAAGTTTTTCCAGTGTCAGTTCATCTTGTCAGAAGTATAATCCCAGTCCACAGTCTTCAAAGGAATGAGGCTGGTGAGTGTCAGAAGGCGAGATCGTGACTATTTGGAAGCATGATTGCATTTCCTCTTGTAATCCACAAAGTGTTAGGTGGACAGTGATTCTCAATGTTATTGCATAGGCAGAAAAGTGGTGAAGGACAGTATTTTGGTTACAGCTACACCAGGGTGATTTTTCTTGTGGGTTTTAAAAGATAGAATAGGAATTAAAGAGA
The DNA here is from genome assembly GCA_963575035.1 of Avahi laniger. Classification (NCBI taxonomy): domain Eukaryota; kingdom Metazoa; phylum Chordata; class Mammalia; order Primates; family Indriidae; genus Avahi; species Avahi laniger. The sequence goes on along the minus strand of CAUYSK010124748.1, from coordinate 82,216 downwards.
AAGTTGGCATTCTTTAGTTAAATCTATAATGAATATTCATAGGAAGTAGCATTCAGTGTAGACCATAATCATAATAATAATACAAATACCATCTGTTGAATGTTGTTTCCATATGTAATTATTTTTAAATATTATATCAACAATATATATCTTAAATACAGGTAATATAATTCACATTTGCAAATTAAAGAATACAAATAAGCATGAAGTTTAGAGAAGCCAAGAATATATATATATCTTTTTAGAAAATCCATTTCAAATGCAGGTGTGTCTAATTCCAGTTCTTGTGGTCTTCCTACTCTCTTGTTGTTCCCTGGGGAGAGATCTGTCCTGGATAACTTTGTCCTTCTGAGCCTTGATCCTCAGAGCTCTGTGATCCCACTGAAAGCCAGGGGCCCTGTGAATTCAGTCAGGTCATACTCCTTTCTAGGTTTGTAACCCCTTTTAAGTTTGCATCTGTAAATGTTCTCCTCTAGTTATATACCTTCCCACTTCTTACTAAACAAGAGGCTGAAGAAAGCCCAGCCTAACCACCTCCTTGTCTCCCCACAACTGCATAAGTTGCTATGTTATCATTTTATCATTTATATTTATCATTTCGTTTGTAGTTTTTTAGCAAAATTTTCCAAACATGCAGCTATATTAAAATTTAGGTTAATTTAAAGCAATCATACATAAAATTCTCTGTTAAAATCCAAACATGTACCAATAATGTTATAATTGAATATATTTTGTGGGATCCATAAGTCTTTTTTGCATTTGATTTCCCTGATTTCCTGATGTTGACAGTATTTTGTACCATGAGCTTTACCCACAGATCATCTGAGTATTGCTACTAATCTTACTTTTGGTTGTTTCTTGGCTCAGTTCATGTTAAGTCCATATAACTGTGTCTATTTATTTTCTCTCTTTCCTACCTACTACTCCCAAACAATCCAAGTGTGTGACTAAAATACTGGTTGATTTTCTTGGAAACTTAGTTCAGAAGCTATATTTATTTATGATCACATGGCCTAATGCTACATTATTTGTTTGATTTATTATTGGTAGCTATCATTTTTACAAAGTCTTTCTTTTACATAATAATTCTAACATTATTTCATCATGCTTTATTAAACCACAAGGTTAAAAATGAGTTCAATCTTACAGTCACCTTAGAACTATCATTGATTTAATGCCCCTTTCATTATTAACGAATTTTTTTCCCATCTAGTTACATTTTCCTCAGTTGAATGTATACTCAAATGCACAGCAAATCCACATTTTAGAGCTCAGAATTGAAAACCATGAGTACTTGGAAGTTTCATCAGTTCATGCAATCTTTTTGCCGTGAGGATAGAAATTAATTAGGTTGTATTAAGAAATTGAATCAGATAAGACAAATGCTTTATTTTTGTTATCTTCAAGTGTGATGTACATATGAAATCTACTAAAATTAAACTTTGACCCAGGCTACAAAGTCATAGTGTGTATATGTAGTGAGTTACTTTACATTTGAAGAGAAAAATAGAGAAATAGCAACAGGAAACTTTACACTACATCTTCTTCATTTGCCCTTGGCATTGTCCACAGGCCTTAGCAACTACGGTGACGTCATGGGAGAGAAAGGTAAACAGAGCTTTATATAGGTGTCCTATCCAACATGGAAGCCACTGTCCACATGTGGTTATTTAAATTTATTGAAAATTTAATTTTAATAAATTAAACAAAAAACAAATCTGTTCCACAGCTGTGCTACTCACATTGTAAGTGCTCAACACTAGTTACTAGGAGTGGTAACTAGTGTGCATATTGGACAGCAAAGATATAGAACATTTCCATCATCACAGAAAGTGCTATGGAGTAATAGCTGTTTTACGGTATTTAGTGGATTACCTTAAATGGGACTTTGAGAATAAGAAAGAAAGCAGAAGCACCAGTGCATAAAGAAATGATAACTGTGATTATAAGTAAATACATACAAATGTATATGAAGGCTGCATGTTACTTGAGTATTTAAGCATCGTCTAATGGTCATACTTGGTGATTAAAGGTTAGCATCAGATAACAAAGACATCACCTAGTGGAGGCAGGAACCTGAGCAGGCTAGTTCAATGCACACATGCGTACACAAATCACACGTATTCAAATACAAAGTCTCAGACATTTGTTGAGTGAAGAGGTAAAATCAATGTATAACACGATAGTCACCATGACACATGCTAACACACTATGAGTTATTTCTGCCTTGTGTCATTATTTCTACTTTCCCATTTCAAAGAAGAGTACGAGCAATTTGGGGCCTCTTGACCTTGCTATCCTACTCAGTATTCACCTTTTAGTGACCCGTGGGTGGACTGGAAAGTTGGACAGACCTGGCTTTGCATCTGAGCACTGCTGCTTAATGAGCTCTATGATTTTCTCATCTTGGAGTGGGGACAATCACTGTACCCCCTTCCTGGGGTTCCCGTGAAGATAAATGCAGTGAAGCACTTCAGGGTTGGTACCTGGTACAGCAGGTCCTCATAGACAAGTAGTCTTGTCATTATACGGACATCTGATATTCCTTCCTCAGCCCATCTGTATTTATATCCTTAACATTTCCTCTCTTCATGTCTTCTGTTTTCTATGCTCTTCAATCCCTCGATTCTTTCTTCCCCCCAGAAACACAAAGGAATGAGTTAGGAGAGCAAGAAAGAGAATGCAACCAGAAAGTAAAGAAAAAGGATAAAGGAAGTGGAAGGAGAGGTAGGAAAGGAAGGGGTGACAATCATTTGTAAAAAGATATGCTTCCTCTTTTAGTTCCTAACCAAAAGCCACCCTATTGCGTTTAGTCTTTAGGCTAGGGAGTCAGTTTGACTGACTTTTTAAACTGAAGTGATCACTGATTTGCTTGAGTTAACTACACGAACAGTATTTGTGTTACTTACTGAGTTGTTAGGTGATCAAACAGAAACAAAAATAATTCCATCTTTTTTGAGAACTGTGAATAAAAAAGGAAGACTTGGATGTTTGCTCATATTGTCTCTGGTCAATTTCCTGATGTAAAGCTTTGCTCAAAAATCATTTCATTAAGTGCTTCATTTGTAAGCTGCTTGTAGTGCTTTGTAATCTAAGCATTTATTCAGTCATTTTTCTGACTCTGAGGGCTCTCTGCCAAAGCACAGCTTACTAACCAAAGCAGGTAAGGAATGTTTATTTTGCTCTAATTGGTGGCCAAAGACTGCTCTGCAGAGTGGTCCAGAGAAAAGCCCAAACCTAGCCCTGACATCACGGAGGAGAAAACCTGAGCATAAACAGGGCACCCAGTTCTTACACATGTCTTCGCCAGCTGAGATGATCAACTGTACTGCATTCTCTCCACATCTAAAATGGCAGTGATCATCCCTTCCTTATCTGCTTTGTAACAATGTTGAGATAACTGATAAAAAAATCATTTTTAAAGTCAAAGCACAGTACACATGAAAAAGTTTGCCTTTCCTAAATATGATGGAAGATACCATGTAAATTTGGTAGCACTCACCAAAGTAGGGCCAATGACACTAAGCAGATTGTCTCCAGTTTGAGCCTAAATAACCCCAAGATGACTAGTTAATTCATTGGAAAAAACTAGAGAAGAAATTATAATATTTGGAAGAGTATTTGGAGTAGATGCTCTGCTTTCTTCAGGCCGCCATAGCACAGGTTATTTATATACAATTCTTACACCATGAATGGAGGCTAGGCAGACAGTCAATTCTATCTATGATGCCCTTTGTGCCCATTTATCAAACATGACAGAGCAGAAATGTCTTCACTCCCCTCTTGACTTCTTAGTCCTAGCAATAATTTCCTCTCACTATCTGACTCAAAATCTACGTCAGTCTTAATTTTTACATTTCTTCATTATTCCTTCAAATATATCTACAAATTATTCACACCCACCTCTTGTTCTTCATTCATTTTATATCACCTCAGTCCAGGTCTCTGTGGTCCTTGCCTGGACAACTACAATACCTTCTGTAGTATACCTACTTTCAACATCTTTCTCATGTTTCCTATACTACATAGTTCTAAGGAATCAATTTCCCTAAAAAGGACAGTTTGGAACTTGTTGAAAATGTTCTTCAACTCACATCTCTTATTCAATAAAAGACAGGTAGAGCAGAGGATAAGAGGATGAGTTTTGGAATTAGACATTCTACCACTATCTTAGTCCATTTTGTGCTGTTATAACAGAATATCTGAGACTGGCTAATTTATAAAGAAAACAAATTTATTTCATATGGTTCTGGAGGCTGGGAAGCTCAAAGTCAAGGAGTCTGCATCAGAAGAGGGCCTACTTGCTGAGTTATCCCATGGTGGGCAGCGGAAGGGCAACATAACATGTATATAACAGACAGAGGGAGAGAGAGAGAGAGAGGAGAGGGAGAGAGGTAGAGAGAGGAAGGAAACAGAATTCATCCTTTTTATCAGAAAAGGATCAATAACTGCAATAACTAACCCACTCCTGAGATAACAGCATTAATCCTCTGCCCTCATGACCTAATCAGCTTTTAAAGCTCCCGCCTTCCCAACACTGTTGTGTTGGAGATTAAGTTTCCAACACATGAACTTTGAGAAGCACATTCAAACCGTAGCAGTCACCTACCAATAAAAATGAGGTAATCATTCATGCATCCAAGAAATATTTATTGAATATTTCCTTTATGCCAGGCACTAGATTAATGTGAGGATTAAAGGCAATAAGGAATGTCAGGTAAAGGACCTAATTAGGTACCCAACAAATGTTACTACTAGGAGGAAGAGGAAAACAAGTAAGAGGGGGAGGAGGAGGGGTTGTTGTTACCATCGTCTTCAAGCTTTGATTCTAAAGTGCATGATGCTACAACCACTGTAAACTGTTCCCTTGCATTTGCTTATTCTTTTCTTTCCCCCCTGGCCTTCGTTTATCAATGGATTCATCAAAATTGCCACCTTTTCCGCAATGCTGCCCTGATTCCAAAACACTTTGCTCTGATTTTTTAAAAAACCTCCAACAGTTTCTTCATTTAAAAAGATTCATCAAGGAAAATAAGGGCTGTTTTTGTTTTTGTCTTTATTTTTAATTTTTATGTACTCTAGAAAGCTCATAACCATGTCTTACACACAGAAAACGTACCATGATAACTGATGAGTGAATAAATAAAGGAATGGATGAAGAAGACTTGACGGTGAATATGTAAGGGAGAGTAGGACGCGTCCGATGTCTTTGGATTCATCTTTCATACGGGTATCAGAGTGTGCAATCTGGGATCACGAAATATGAGTTCCATGTTCGAATTGATTAGGAGCTTGCTGTTTGACCTTCAATAAGTAATTTAGCCTTTCTGTGTCTCATACATTCATCAATTCAACAAATATTTGTTATGCACCTTCTATCTACCCCAACCTAAAATATTTCTTATTACATTTGTTTTTACCTAATATCTAAGGATCTTAGTGGATCAAAGAAAAATTAATTTTTCTTCCTTGGATTGAAATACTTTCTCACACTGAATAGGTGAGTGGCTAGTTATCTGCAAGACTGATTAATGAACAAATCATGTTATAATCTGACCATTCTTTGGACACTATTCCTAGAAAAGTAAAGGAGAAAATCTTTATTAGGGTGCTAGTTAGATTAGGCATTAATTAAGTTTAAACAGGAGTATACGTAATGAAGTAAAATTGAATGTATTTTATAAATTGCGTCTTTCTCAAATATGTATTGCTCATCCTTTTAAGAGATCAATGCAATCAGCTGTATTTGCTCTCCGCTCATTACACTTAATTAAACACTTCAGGTCCAGTGGGGTCAAAGGTGTCCAGTAATATTTACCAGCTGACAGCAATCCAATGGCCTATGTTCTGTAGATGTAGTAGCCCTGGTTCATTGCAATGAGCAGGTATCTACATTAGCAAAACAGCTACCACTCTAATTTTCTCTGATTGACTTGTTGGCAATGCTAACAGAGAGGGCAAAAGATGCAGAGACTGGGCCCCAAAAATCAGTTGGCATGAATGGGGCCACTGAGTGAAGTATAAAATCAGTAACAAATAAAGGACCATGAACTGTCAATCTAGCACATGCGACTGGCATTTAATTCACAAAAAATATTAATTAAAAATAATGATGTTCTTCCTGGCCTTCATTACCAAGTACAGAGTCTTGATCTAGCCCCGAAGAGCTGTCTGCAAGTCTCTTGATTCATGCATGCCCTGAGCACCAGAGAGCCACATTCATCTCCCACCTTCAGGGAGGCCTTAACAAAAGCTCTTAGAATAATGAGTCTCCCACCTATGAAGTCTCTGGGGAAGGGGAACCAAGGCTTCTCTTGATTACCCACTCCTTGTCTTTCGCAACCCCTATGATCAATAAATGTGCATTTATTTTCCTTCTGCCTGACCACAGAGAAGATACTGGCCAAGAGCCATCTATTTTGGATGCTCAAAGAGTTATTAAGTATTTCTTCGGTCTTCTTTATCCCACACTGATGTGTTCTACAAGAAAGGTTGTTCAAAAAATGATGAAAATTTGATCAATAATTTCAACTCTGTGGAATAACTCAGAATATTCATAATTAAAAAATAATTCCCATATGGACATCCACCAAAATCCAAATCATTTCAGTATAATTCAATCACACTGAATTCAAAAGAGGAAATACTGCTGAGCTTTATTTTGCAGAGGCAACTGACAAATTTTCAAGTCTATGTATTTGCAACATTTCAGCAAATACATAAAATAAACTTACTATCACAATCGTCATTAAGCGTATTCCTGAATAAAGGGATCGGACCATAATTAATGATTAATTCATTTGGAATTCATCATGATAATATTAATATTAAATGTGTTTAGCTCATCTGATGCTTTTACAGAGGGAGCAATCCTAGGCAATTCTTTTGTGATTTACTAATTGTAAAGTTTAAGAGCTCTGAGCATGTGCAGGAAAATGGTTCCACATTGCTCTCTGGTGGTGTGCTGGTAAATTACACTCGTGTTAAGTACGGAGAGAGAAAACCCTCATTCTCTTTTGCTTCCAATTCACACTTAAAGCATCTTTTCCCCTCAACACGTTTTCAAACAAGATGCCTCCATTATGATACAAAAAGGGATCAAAACAACATATCCCACAAGTTAACCAATAAATGAATAATATTTCTATTGTTGTTCAGACAGATTCAGTATTGGATCAAGCTTTATGGAAGCAGAAAAAAAAAATCCTATTATTTCCTCACTAGGTCCAGAATGCAATCTGATAGAAGCATAACAGAGAGGCAATAAAGAGCCCAAAAGATGTTAACAAGCAAGTAAAATATGAAAAGCATAAAAGAAAGTTCCTTGAAAAAGGCGATGAAAGGGGTTGTGGAGTCTTCCCAGGCCTTTGATTACGTAGGTAGTTTTGTGTTACTTTAGAAAAACCAGTGAACTCACCTGAGCCTCAAATTACTAAATGACAATAAGAAAACATTGGTCCCAAAAGTCTCTAAGACTCCTAGCTCTAAGTGATATTCTTATACTAGTTACAACTCCATTGCAAATCTGTTTACCTTTCCCAGGTTTAAGCAGTGACTATTTTTTATTTAAATTTAAGGTTGACATCCTCTAAGGTGTGCACAGCATAATTGGGATTTGTGGTATTTAGTGATTAGTATGACTCATTAACCCGACAGCTAGTAAATTATAAAACTCTAGGCTCTTTGTTAACGTGCTCTGTGCCATGCTAAACATGAAGTGAAAGAAGTTGGCATTACTCAAACGACTAGAGATTCAATGAATATCAACACATCTATATATTTGTATTTATCTACATATATCAAGGGAGTGAGAAAGAGATCAGGAGTTCCAAACTCAAATGCTTAGGAGTTAGGTTTTATGTGTGTTTTTATAAGTTAGTTTAGTTTAACTTTTTAATCAGAGAGAGAGAGAAAGAGAGAGAGATTTGCCCACAGTATATGATAGACAACAGGGGTGAGAGGATCTTTGGAAGATTCTTCCAAAGAGTGTATCACTATTTAGGTTGAAGATGATATTAGCATATGAAAGGTAGTCCCAGAGTTGTTAGATTATCTAGAAATCCAGATTTTTATGTGAGATCATCAAATTTTCCGGGTTGGCAGGTGATATAAATAACTAAAATAAACTTATGCTGGCAAAACAAAATATATCTCTGGAAGACTAATAGAATCATGTCAAAAGGATTTAGGTGTCAATTTGAAGAGGCCCCATAGACCAAACACGAGGATAATCTGAGCATACTTAAAGAGTTATACTGCATGGAAACCCATCAAATATAATAAATGCATAAATTCACAAAGACATTTTAAAGAATAATAATAGTTGATCACTCCTGAGGTTGTGACCTCAGAATATAATTCTAGCAAGCATTAACAATTGCTTCAGTTGCTTCCTTTCCAACTAGTATATCAGGATGTTTCAGGTTCAATTGGCACATTTCCTACTTCAGACTAGGAATCAACCTGTTCTGCAAGAAGCCCTTGTTTCTTATAGTAGAAAGCATTTTCTTCAAAGCTGTAATGTGTATGCTTGGGATATTTGTTGCTATTGAATCCATGTTTCTAGACTTTTTTAGTGGACAGGGCCAGAGCAGAGATAAAATGCTTTTTGAGTTTAAACTTATTTTTGCAATTCAATTTTAGGAACATAAGACATTATTTAACCTCTTCTGTGTTATATCTGTAGGTCCTTTCACCTACACCAAGAATCTGGTTCTCAAGGACACAAGGAATGATTGAATAAGAACATCTCATGTTCACTCATTTGCTTTATCTCATATTACATTCATCTCAAAATAACAATAATAAACGTATTACCATTAATAATAATTATCGAAACATTTATTTTTGCATGTAATGTCCCTACTCTTCCTTAATTTTGTCTTACAATTGTATTATGTCTACAATATCAGAATATGTAGCCGTTAAAAAAGAATCTCTTCCACTTAGCCCTCACTTAGTCTTAGTTCATTAAATTTATTATTCACCAATTAGCTATTGGGTTGATGTCTCCTCTGGTCATTTTGTATGTCTAAAGCTTATTGTCTAGAGTCAGAGAACAGTATTATCCAATTGCTTGTAAGTTGATAACAGTTTAACTGTACCCGTTATACTTAAAGTTAACTTTTGTCGACCATAAAATCCTTGAATTATATTTTCTTATGTTGAGTATCTAAAGTTAATTACTCTAATTTCTTCTGGCAAAAAATGTTGTTGTCAAAAAGCTTGATAATCTAATTTATTTCCTTATAAGTCATATACTACTTTTGTCTGGATGTCTAAAAGATTTAAGTTGGCAAAATTTTCTTGAATTACATTTTTAGTTTTTATTCTGATCCCCCCGCTTTGGTTTTCTTCTTCAAGGACCCCTGTTATCTATATGTTAAATCTTCCTTCTTTAATTTTAATATTTGTCATTTTCCCTTGAATCTTTTTTTATTCTTCTTAATTTCTTTTTGTTGTTGTTGTTTTTCATTTGTATACATTTGTTCATATACTTACCCTTTATTTTGAAAATTGTTTTTTATTTACATATAATTCTTTTGTGAGTCATGCCACCTCACTTCTGAGTTTTTCTGATTTCTGTTAGTCTTTCATACTTGGCATCATTATCTTAATGTTGTTTAGTTCATTTTGAAATAGTAAATTGCAGTTTTGATTTATTTTTCTTGGATATTTTTGTTCTACTTTTGATCCTTTTTTTTTTTTTGGTACTTACCTATAGGAATGATATCCTCTTCTTTATTATATTTTTTTCTTATGGTGATTTTGCAAGGAATTTTACCCCAACAAATTTTTGTTCACATTTACATGATGTTTCCCTGCACTTCCAGAAGTTCAAATAGCTCTTCTAAATACATAGAGCTCCCTTTCCTGTTGTTTTCATTAGATCAGGGTTCAGCGAACTAGCCACTGGTGGAATCTCTTCCAGGTCCTGTTTTTATAGGAGCCCGGGGGTGGAGGGGTGGGGGAGGAATGGCTTTTTATGTTTTTGAAGAATTGTAAACAAACAAACAGATATATGCATGACAGAAACAATGTGATCTTCAAAGCTAAAATATTTACTCTCTGGGTCCATTGCAGATGAGTTTGGCAATCCCTCAAACAGATAGACTAAAACGTATTACAGCTTGCTTTCTGAGCTTATAATATAGTTATTCTTCTCTCCTGCTTTTATCTGGGCTTTCTCTCCCCTTCATTTATATTGCTTCAGTCTTGCTTAGATTTCACACCCATTCCCAGCAGTTTGTTCCAGTTTGGTCCCTGCCCTGGAGAGGAGACTGCTGGTTAGTTTTGAGTGTTCATATTTGCTCTTCTCAAACTGCTCTGCTACACATTCCAGCATTACCTGCTAGTTATGTAGAATTATTCTCTTTTCAGGTTTGATGCTTTCCTTTGATTTTTCTTATACAAATGTAAATAACACACAGATCATGTGACTGTTGATTGACCACACCCACTTGTATTTTAGGGTTTGAGGGCACACCTTATCACTTAGTTTTGTAGTAAATGCTAAATGCTCTTGGTTTTCTGTCTAGTGGTTTCAGTCGCTTATCATATGGGGATTGAGGAAGATCAAAAAAAAATCTATATTACCACCACTGCTGCTTTCTTCCCAGAATACAACTCATTCATTTTTAAACAACAATTTACTTAATAGATTATATTAAATTTGTTTTCAGGAAAATGTTTACCCTGGGTATTTCAGTAAACTAAATAAATCAACATATTCGTATTGTTTCTGTTTTTCTCCAGAGTCAAGTTCCCATTATGTAATCTCCCTAAAAGCTTTTAACAATGCAGGAGAAGGAGTTCCTCTTTATGAAAGTGCCACCACCAGATCTATAACAGGTAAGCTAAAATTGTTAATCTTCTTGTGACAAGGTAGTCAGTGTTTGAGTTATGGTAAAAAAAAAAAAAAAAAAAGAGAGAGAGAAAGAAAAAAGGAAAGAAAAACTGATGTAAAACAAAACAAAACACAAAGGAAAAAACCAAAAATGAATGTATACAGTTATCTTCTGTGCCTTATATATGTGTGTGTGAATATACAGACATATGCACATAATTTTTTATTCCTTTGGTTTTCAAAATTAAATAGGAGGAATTCAATCTATAAATTATCATACAAACTTAGAGAATATAGAGCTCTTATTCTGTCTTTTCCCAGTAGCTTCCTATTTTTCATATCCTGATATCACTCCTGAACATCTTATCTCAAATCAATGCCATTTAGGCAGGAGAGTCCCTGCATAAAGGTTTCCAGATGAACACTTGCCTCTCTGCACAGGGCCCTTCAAGCTAAGATGAGACCAATGAACTAGCCGCCCGGAGTCGTGCAGACTAGGCTGACTGACACAGGTGGCATCTTCCTGAGCCGGGCCTACAGGTCATCCCAGCAGTATCTATGGTTTTAGGACATTGAAGGGAGTAGCTGACCCAAGGGTCTATCACCTCTAGGAATTCCTGTGTGAATTGGACTGTAAAAGCAGTACACATGAGCAAAAGGCCTCAAGAAACTGAGAAGGGAATGGGCAAGATGATGACAGTCAAGACATTTCTAAAGGATAATTTTTTTTTCAGTAAGGCTGAGCTTATTCCAAAATAGGTTAAGTAATACTTCTGTGGGGCTGTTCAGAGTCATTGGAAAGTCACTTGGCCACTCCTCCGACCCCGTGGACTTATGTTTGAAATCTTGAAATAAATCCCGAGAGTTCCATCTCTAATTAATACTTTGAACTCTCCCTCCTACCAAAACCCACACCCCTCAGCCCTCATTTAACTTGTCAGTTATTTTCACCTTGATGAGAATAAAAGATCTGAGATAGCAGCTGCCAGATTTAATAGCAAGAACCAAAGAATATGAAATGTTGTTGGAGTTTGAAGTCCAGATGAGTAGGAATAAATGATTATAAAACAAATAGTGGGAATCCTGTGGTTTCTGCTACTACCCAAATTTCTGTGAGCTTTGTGCAATTTGCTTTCCAGATGCCCACGTTCCATTCATAGACTATCTAGAGAATACACTTGTTATAATGAATTCACTGTTATATGATGGTTTCTGGAATATACCATCACTTTACTGATTTTAAGATTTTCTTTCAAGGCTAAGTTGTTATTCCAATCTCCTTGAATCTTTGGCAATTTTTTTAAGGTCTAAGATTTACCTAAAATAGGATACAAAATTTAGGGCACATGTCAATATATTCATTTATCTGTGGAGACAGCAGATATCTTTCATTGTGTTATCAAAGAGGCTCATGACTCCTCCAAATGGGTAAATAATTACCCTGGAGACTATTTACTGTCAAACATGTTATCTTCAAATATAGGCAGATGAAGCAAATAGGTCCAGGATGAAAACTAAGAGATAGCATGATGGGTGGGTATCTGGGGTTTTCATTTTCCCTTATTATCTTGCTCTGCCAGCAGCAGGATTCTTTGAGAGATAGCAGGCTGCTCTGGCTGTCCTGGTGTTTCCCATAATCTCTATTTAGTACACCGCCTCTTTCTGGCCTGTGGTAAAAGATGACGAGAAGCCGCTCATTGCCATGACGACTTTGGCTTGTGATCAGGCCACACAAAATGATACTGTGGTCAGTCTTTTGAAGCCCTTATTCTCTTACCAAAGCTAAAGCCCACGAGGAAGAGCATTAAGGTGACAAATAAAAATCAGTTTTTGAACAGAAAGTAGTAGTAATAAAAGTAGTACAATTCAAACAAACTGAAGGTAAGTCGCTCAGAAAGGACCATTTGAGGCATTATCAACTTCTTTCCTTTTAGCATTTGTTGTCAACTTTTAAAATTCTCATCATATGGTATTCCCAGAAAGGTTTCTAAAACACCAGTGATCCATAAGACAATTTTTATTCCTGATATGACCTGAATCCTAATGAATCTGAGAAATGAAATGATTCCCAGAGTTGAAAATTGTGTGAGGAATTTTCTTATTGAGGAAAAGCCAGTTACGGTGTTGAAGAGGAATACATGAATCCAGTTCTTTACTAAGGAAAAGAACACACTTTTTCTGGAAGTGGCAGAATTATTGTATTGTGTTTCCACAAGTCATGAAGAACTAAGGATAAATAAATGGAATCAAAGGTTAAGGTTCTGGGAGAAACTCTATCAATAAATGTGTCAGTGCCATGTAAAAGATACTCTCTGTCTCTAAGCTTCTGCAAAGTATTCCCATGAGCAATCTTTTAAAAAAGCCAGTATAAAGTAATCACAAAATATATCATGGGCAATAAAATCTCAAGCAAGAATAAATATCAGACTGTGAAGGTTTCTGCTCATAGATGGTGAGCTCTGGATCTTCAGTTCATACTGGGAATATCAGTATTAGAGCTGTTGAAAGTCTCACCTGGCCAAGTGCATTCATTAAACGTTTCATTTTTGCTGTAAAGCCTTTCATTTCTTCTTGTTGCAAGAACAAGACATTTTGAGCCTGGGGAAGGGAAGAAGGTAAATAAAAGTCAGGGTAATAATGAAATACACCCTTTGAATTGGTGCATGGTCAATTGTTTTATCAATGTTTATGTGAAGGACAATCTAGATGTAAAATTGTGTTGTTATTTTTAAAGTTCACTTTGAACTTTAGTATCATGACTGAAAATTCATGGACTCTTACCAAAACATCTATTAGGAATTGAATACATTTCTTTGTTAGCCAAAGATTTGAGGCTATATTTTGTCTGTTTCAAAAGCTTTTTCCCCTCCTTTGAATGTAACCAATGAAAAGCAGCAACATATAAGGCACTCAGGAGTAGGAAGGAAAAAAAAATCTGAAAGAATTGTTTATCATGAAAAGAATGTTTTAAATTCAATTACTCAAATAGTTTTCTGACCTGAAGAAAGAAGACAATTAGCAAACTATGCAATATGTATTCATAGTAGTGGTTGCTGTCCACTAGAATGTTCTGCTTTTCTGGAAATGTTCTATAGCTGCACTATCCAATATGGTAAACACTAGGCTCTTGTGGCCATTGAACACTTGAAATTGACTAGTGCAGCATAGGAAGTCGTATTTTAAAAATTTTATTTAATATTTACTAATTTAAATAGTTTGTATAACTAGTAGTTATTGTATTAAAGAGCCCTGCTGTAGTGGAACTGGCAAGTAGAATGACAAGCCACACCTGAAAAAAATCATTCACTAAAATAGGAAATAAAAACTTGGCCAAGGGTAGAAATTTCTGGACTATGTAAGTCCATTAATAAATACCAACAAACACCATTGCTTGCAATTTGAGAGAAGCATTCTGGAACCAACTGCGAGAAACTCAGTAACAATAGTACTGAATAATAAATAACATACTATTTTAAAATCAGAAATGACAGGATTGACCATTACCATTTCTTGAAGTGGAATCTCTAGATTTCCAAATCTTATGTATGGTACCAGTGAAAAATAATAAAGAGAATATATGTTTACCAACAAAACTGGATTAAGCGAAGAAACAACAAGAGGGTAATCCACTAATACAGATAGGTCAAAAAATGAATTTGTGAATTATATTTCCTCCAAGTGTAAAACATTCTTCTCGTAAAGCCAGCTAAGAATAGAAACAAGCACAGCAAGGCAGCACCTGCTTCGATTTGGCAAAAACACCTTCCACGGCTTCACAAACTTGCTGAATGATTGGGGTCGTCGTGGAGGCTGCAGTGTCTTCTGTTCCTCCTTCATCATTCTGTAAATCCATTTGGGTTTAAAGGAACCCTTAATAAAAAGAGACGTCAAAGGAAATACAGAAAACCTGGACTCTGTCATTAAATTTTAAGCACACATTTCTCTCTCTGTCTCTGTCTGTCTCTCTCTCTCTCCTTTCCTTTTGTTATGTTTTTGTTTTTGGTTTTATATTTTACCCCAAAGACCACAGACCAGTAAACTACTAAATAATTCATTGGAAAACAGAGCGATGAATAGAGGATAGGCATTTGAAATACGGCAGACAAAGTGAAGCAATCATCAAAACCAACCAGTAGCCTCTCCGCTTTGAACTAGGCTGTTTAAAAATATAAACTCTGTATGTGCGCGGCTGCAGACACTCTGCATGTTACTGGGTCTCATCTCCCCAAATGTCATCATACACCCAGCCTCAGAGCTGTGTTATCACATCTCTATTTTTTGTCAGTGAGAATACATATTGCATAATATAAAGTTTTTAAAACGTTAAATATCTTAAGTATAAAATGAAATGCTCAAAATTTGACTATCACTATGGCCACAAAATAAGCTTCTCTGATTCTGATATCCCCGGCATAAAAATGATTACAAGATTTTTTGGAGAATTTTGTAAAACATACACGTCATTACGCAGATCCCCATTATGTTATGGATCAAAGCATGTGTATACCTCAGTGTACATCTCATCAGTCTGCAGGTACTTAATCCTGTCTTCCCATTAAATAGTATAAAGTCTATCCACTGAACTTGAAATTTCAGAACAAGGAATATAGGATATAGGAATGCCTGCCAAGGCTGCAAAGACTTAGATAATTACTCTGTGAGAATGTGGATAAAATCACATGACTACACCTTCTCTAAGGCTTCCAATCTAAGAAGGCCTGCCATGCCAGGCGCTATCTGAAATGTAATTATCAAACATATAACTGACCCACGTGACCATGTGTACCTGGTCACCATGGCTTTGTGCAATCACAACCTCACACAGGTTGCTTTGGATGTCAGGATGCTTTATTCTTTATTGTTTGTTGGTTTCTTGTCTAAACAATATTTATGCAGATACAAGCTCAGCCATAATGAGAGCATTAGAGAAACGCAATCAAGTCAGAGAAGGAGGAGGAAAAGCAAAACAAGTATTATATAAGCATGTATTTTCTTTGCAGGAGGATATAAACCAGAAACCTTTTTTTGTCTTGTAACTTTATCTATACAGTAAATAAAACTGAAAAATTCTATATTGGATATTTTAGGAAGCAATATGCAACATTCCAAAAAAATGGACTTTAAAAATATATAACTAGAAGTGACAGCCAAATTGATAAAACCAGTCTAAGGGAATGAACAAATTATAGAAAATATACAATTATTTTTGTGATGTACCAATACTGTTTCTAATGTGTTTTCCGATTGAATTAATTGCATTTTTTTTCTGTTCTTCTCATGTTCCCTTTCATCATTATTGCCATGCATTTAACTCATTGTGATGTGTTGCCACTGATATTTATTTTTGAACGCTTTTATTTACGTATCTGTTTGTTTCATTTGGTGGGTTTTTTAACCCAGATCCCACTGACCCAGTTGATTATTATCCTTTGATTGATGATTTCCCCACCTCGGTCCCAGATGTCTCCACCCCCATGCTCCCACCAGTAGGTGTACAGGCCGTGGCTCTTACCCATGATGCTGTGAGGGTCAGCTGGGCAGACAACTCTGTCCCTAAGAACCAGAAAACGTCTGAGGTGCGACTTTACACTGTCCGGTGGAGGACCAGCTTTTCTGCGAGTGCAAAATATAAGGTGAAGTTCTTCTAACTGATGGCATGAAACTTAAATTGAACTGTCATTTGTTTAATTTGTTGTTTTACATGCTTCCTAGATCGCCATGCATCATTTGGCTACAGTGACTCTATGAGACAAAAACAAAGCATTTTAATAACTCAGTATCTGAAATTAACATGGGAATAATTGTGTCTTAGGAAACAATTCTAAGGCAAGGCAGGAAAACATCAAAAGCTGTAAAATGTTATTTGAGTTCCACAAGATGCTGAGTCTATATAAATAATCTGATTCTATTCAAGGGAATGTCATTTTGCCTTTAAAATAGCAGGGCTCCATGTTAGTTTTCTGGGTAAATTTTGGTATCTTTCTTTTCATTTGGAATCTAGATCGACTCCAAAGGCAACCCTATTAATGTCACAGAGACCCACCTTACAGACAGTATGACTGGGAATAGATAACTTGAAGATATTTTTTATGACGTCCTTAGCACTGTAAGCCATTAACATCTACTTTCTCAATTCACCTTGAAAACACCTTCACGTGATGAAGGAAACCCACAATCCACACTCTTCCTTATCTAATATGAATAACACCAGCCCTCAATTTTTGTCCTTATCGCGAAGCCATCTCACAACCTCTTTAAGAGCTCCTTAGAAATATGTATTTGAGACACTACAATTACCATATTCAAATCTCTACCAGACAGCCTCAGTGATTCTAACACATACTTACATACGTAGACAATTGTGTTACCTCCTCAACCTGCTACAACATTAGTATATATACACAATACACAGATGTAGACAAAAAGGACATCAACAAGTGATTATCAAGAACCTACTCTGTACCTAGAACTGTGCTAGATAGGAGAGACAGTTTATTTTGAAATAAAATATGATTTATATGTTGTTTAACATATTATTGATATATAAAAATTTAGAATAAGTTATATACTCAGCTCGATATACTTGAAAGAATTTATAAGTTATCCAAGTGGGATAATATATGAAAACACATTTAAAACTTAAAGCTTCCCAGGATGATGACTGGGGACAAAGAAGGTAGCTTTGAAAATAGGAGCATAAATGCTACCCACCAACCAAGGAAATCATATGGTTCGACCCTGGCACTCTGCCTTCTTCACACTCCTTTTCATCTCTTTTCCTTGCCACTCTAATGGGGCAGTGCTCAGGGAGAATTTAGATCTCCTGATACTTTCCTCGATGTTCTTTCCACTGAACTCTCTTACCCCTAATCCAGCCTCAAGCCAGTAGTGATTTTCAGGGAGGGGAGGTGAAAGTATCCTTTGGGAATTTCTGACTCCAAATCGGAGCTATAGCAAAATCCACCAGTAATTGTGTTAGTCTCCCTCTTTCTTCCTGTAGCTAGTTCTGCCTCTAGTGTCTTCCGACTTTTAAATAGCATAAGATTCACATTTCATCACAAAACAGTTTTATTTTGAAATCATTTAAAAAATAGTTTTCTTTGGTACTTCTTCCCTGCTAGGTCAGGTATTTGTGAAAACTCTCCAGGCAAGTCCAAATAGTATCACTGATATGAGATACGCTGTAAGTACCCTATCCATTTCCTTACAGTCGTAGATTCAAAACTCTGAAGAACTATAAATAAAGATAACATTACCAGAAAAGACAACCGATGAAATATATGAAAGTATTAAAAAAAAACTCTCTTTATATATAGGTTAGCCAATTCTAAGTTTACTTTTAAAAGACTACTTTCTCTACTTTAAAAATTTTATGTCATAATTGCTGTACCTTATAGATACATTCATTTCACAGCATGGCCATGGCTACTTTGCCAGAATGTGAAATGTTCTAAAGGACAATGATTGTTTTTTACAGAATGATTTGAGTTCCAGAATTTTTTGAGGCAAGTTATTTCAGTGGAATAGTTAGTGTAGCAGACTTGGAATTATTGAATTTCACAAAGAATGCCTGTGAAGTGTGATTTTATCTATTCCTCTTCCCTTCAACTTCTCCGACATATGGCTTATAGTTACTAACACACCACCCCACTTCTCTCTTTCTCACACACACATACACACACACACACACACACACATACACACACACACACACACATACACACACGCACACACACACACATACACACATACATACTCCGAGATGAGGAGGATGAGAGGAAAGAGGTGGTTAACTTGAGTAACAAGGACAGAAGTAGACCCTATCCGGTCTAGTAAAAATATATACAATAAATTTAAATCTTGCAAATAATGGTAACAGGTACTTGGGTTTGCACTTTGTACTTGTCAGACCACTGGCATATTTATTACTTCATCTCACTTCCCACTACAGCTTAATAAGGTAAGCAGGACACACACAAGTTAGGATGGAAAAAAAATAAAATAAAAACAAAAACTCATACATGCAGTCAAACAACCTGGACTTAACAGGTGGCTTTTCTACATGCCGCCATGTCTCTTAACTTGCTCAGTCTCATTTTTCTCATCTCTGTGATGGGGATATTTACACCTACTATAAAAATAATAAGATTCTTCATAGTTAGGTATGTGTATATGTATGTTTATGAAGATGTAGGTGGGTGTGAACTTAGCAGAAATTCCCCAATAAACTAGAGCTGGAACTCAGGTGACCCAATGACATCATCCAGGGCTTCCCCACAGGAGTAACCTCTACTTCACTTAGACCCAGATGAAGCCGTAATCCAGACACTCATATTTAGATTATCCACAACTCTGTATTGATTTTCCTAATCAAATGGATTTTTATATCTTCCTTTCTACTAAAGTTTCTAATCACATGATGTTTCACACAAATTTTCATTCAAAATACATTTATTGACTATCGACCAGTGCTTATTAGAGGTAGCGTAGGTGATACAGAGAATGCAAAGTTGTGCAGGACTAAGTCTCACTCCTCAAAATGCTTACAACTCAATGGAGAATTTAACACATGCCTAAAATTATATATATAACATGAGCTAATGTGTGAAATAGTGTAACTAACATTTATTTAACACTTTCTCTGGGCCAAGTAGTATGTTTTACACGACACATATCACATTTTGAATAATCTCATGAGGTCAGTGCTGTGGTTGTCTCCATTTTACAGATGAGGAAACTGAGGCTTAGAGAGTTACTACCTGGGTATTCTATGCTCACAAAATAACTGGCCATGATTTTCCAAAGTATTTCTAGACTTAATGATTCAAGATAAGTGGTAATCTTCTATGATATTTCAGAGAAAGCTCAGTAAATTCATCATATTTATAGAATGCAAAAGTATCATTCTAGAACACAAACAAAGATGATATTACCTAGTGGCCTCCCAAATACCACTGGTGTCTGTACTCAGAAACTGGTTTTGTTGAAAGATGGTCCTTCCCCTCCAACCTGAAATATTTCTTGTTGACCTATTTCTCCCTCCTATTTCCATTTCTAAGACATTGAGGTGTTCATGATTGTGGAGGAGGGCAATATTGGAAGCTATATATCAGCACATCAGATACTAACTGCTCACTTTGTGTTTTGTTTGATGGAGTTCCATCTTTATGATTATACAAAGTATTTTTCCATTTATTTAGGACACATATTTTTACAGTTATTTTTAAGATGAGCTTCTCATAAATGTTTCTGAGGTCATCAGTTTAATAGGATGGATGGGAACATCATCAAAATATTATTAGTGCAGTTAAATATTTATTCGGTATTATAAAGAAATGTAGGATTTTCATAGCTATAACTCAAAAAGGACTCAAAGTAAAATAAAAAAGATATTCCATACTAAACTAGTAAGGGTAAGATATATGTGTCATAGGTGTGGAAAAAGAGCTATTCTTGATCTTCTAGACATAGATATATAACAAATATAATAAGTTGAAAAGTATAAGTATTTAACTTTGGAAGAAGACCTAAATACCAGGGACAAATTGGTGTGTAAGAGGCTTAATTAGTTTCAAATTTGCCTGATCACATGGAAAATATTCTTTAACATGAGAGACTAACATGTTTTTTCTTCATTACCATTTGATTTTTTGTATAAGCAATAAAGACACATAATTTATTTTCTACTCAAATATCTCTAATTTGTTGTCTAAAAGACAAAGAATGGATTCAGAAGATTTAAATAACACTAACACCACTTTGTACACCAATGTAATCCTTTAGTGTTTATCCAATTTGTTGTTCCCTCCTTGATGAATTACGCCAGTTACCACACTTAAATTTTTGTTTAATGTGAGGCATGCACAAAGAAAGAAAACCACACGACACAGCATTGCTTTTGTCCTATTATCTTTATAAGAGTTAGATAGATTCTGAAAGCACTAAAAGTTTGTACCTTAAAGCCTTTTTTAAAAACATGAAAAGTAGTAGAACTCTAATACCTTAACTTTTTTACCAGTGGAAAATAATAACAATGATCTATGTAAAATATACAACATTAAAACCTCAAACAAAAAAAACTACCCAGATCTATATTATAAATAAATTTAAGGCAGATACAGACAACTTCAAAAATGGAGTTGACGGAAGAAGGGGAAATTTGTCCTGTTGCTGCAGTTATTGCCTCAGTTAGGAAAATTTATCCGTTAGCAGCCCCTTTGGACAATACCTGATTTTATTTGTCATGTTTTGTATGTCTAATCAGTCGGTGTAAATTAGTTGATAGAAGGGAAGTAGAGTCAGTGCTGTGCCCTAGCTATTCTGCTGTTTGAAAGTAGATTCCTTTCTTGCTGGCTTATTTGATAGTCTTTTTACACGTCTTGATTTACCAAGTTGATAGAGTTCATTTTTTATCTCTTTACTATTTCCCTCTTGTATAGTCAGAAGACACAACATCTCTAAGTTACACAGCAACAGGCCTCAAACCAAACACAATGTATGAATTCTCGGTCATGGTGACAAAAAATAGAAGGTCCAGCACATGGAGCATGACTGCACATGCCACCACGTATGAAGCAGGTATGTGAGGAAATGTCTACTTTTAACATTTGGGAATGGTTTTTCCCAGGTTTTGCAGAAATTTAAACATGTGTGCACCATAATGTCTAAATTACACCTTATTCTATATAAAATATTGTATCCTTAGTAGTTCCTAGAACTATTTATATATTTATATCTAATAATATTCTCCTTACTCTAGAAAAGAAGAAAATGAGTCTCCAATGGATTAAGTAATCTGATTGCATGATTATTACATGGCTTCCTTAGGGTGTTAACTCAGGGGATCTGAAGATATGTCTTTTTAATACATTTAAGTAAAGAGCAGAAATTCATTTTTTTTTTAAGACAGAGTTTGGCTCTGTTGCCCAGGCTAGAGTGCAGTGGCATCGTCATAGCTCGCTGCAACCTCAAACCTCTGTGCTCAAGCAGTCCTCCTGCCTCAGCCTCCCAAATAGCTGAGACTACAGGCCTGTGCCAGAAGGCTTGGCTAATTTTTTCTATGTTGAGTAGAGATGGGGTCTTGCTCTTGCACTCAGGCTAATGTCAAACTCTGACCTCAAGCTATCCTCCCACCTTAGCCTCCCAGAGTACTAGGATTACAGGTGTGAGCCATAGACAGTGCCTGGTCAGAAATCCATCTTTGAACTCTGTCCAAAACAGTTGTGTCTTTAAACAATAGTCATAGAAGATATTTTCTATTTTGAAATAAATCAGATATAAAATAAAACATTGCATTATAATTGAAGTCTCATGGATATTTACCCTGAATAATCTCAGCTGGATACGAGAAGTTTCTAGGTGGCCTTGCTCACTCTTTGGGAATGGGGCAACATAATGGAAAACCTTTATCCAATTTAAAATATTTCAAATCTAGGGTAATGCGATTCACTGTAATTTTTACCAGTCACATTTACTATGGATCATAAATGTAGAGTTTATGATCTAACCAAGGATGCAGTGTACTTGGCATTTATAGTTCACAGAAATCCAACATCTGACGAATCCAGGGTTTAACATGCTTTTTAATTGATCTCATGATATATCTGTGTGTAAACTACAGCACATATTTTCAAATTAAAAAAAAGTATGCCAACAAAACTCTTCTCTAGGTAAGTTGAATTTTTCTTTGCATTAGAATTTGTCCCACGGCATTGCAGTTCTAATTTTTATTTTATGTTATTACCTTAACTATTAGAGTTCTACTATGAATATTTTCATATATTTATGGGTACTTCTTTCAACCAAAAATTTCTAGTTGGCCTAATTTAATTTTAACATGCTCTTCTTATACTTTACATGCTTTACATATATTAGCTCTTCCTCGCAGAATTCTGTCCCAGATGCCAACGTTCACAGCTTCTTAGAATAAGACTAGCTGGGAATGAGTCACATATTATGGGGGAGAATAAGGAGTCTTCTCTTCCCTAGTACTTGAAAGGAGATGAACGTAGTTAAATGAGAACCAGAAAGAAAGCTGATCTTCCCTAAGTGAAAGAGTAGAAGTAGTACTTTCATCGTAATGCAAGCAAATTCATTCATTTTTCCCCTTTCATAAACAAAGTACACACCAACATCTGACTTGATAAATGCACCCTATGGATTTCTCATCAACTGCCTAGCCTTGCAGGGACACCAACGTTGAGACCCATTGCTGAAGAAAAGATATTAACTTTTAGAAATGTGGTTAGTAGAAAGGGTGATTGTCAAATCAGATAATAATCTGGACAAAGGCGTAAATAGCATGTGAATAAGATCCCTGGGTGATGATGAGAAGCAAGAAGTAATTCACAAGTGTCTGCCGATTTTATAACTGTGAGAAAGAAAGGAAGTGAATAAAATAACTTTAGGGTTTGCTTCCAATTCTGCAATAAGATCAAGACTGTATGGGGCTACATAGTCGTATCCTGAAATGGCTCGTGAGAAAGATAAGGGTGGCTGTCATTCTTTTGAAATAAAACATTTCATTCTGTCCAGATGACAAATCCTTCATTTTATTCTGGTTAATTGACACAAAATAATGTACTCACCATCAAATTGGTATTAACTGATCAACACATAAATGCACATATAAGAATAACATCTATTGGATGTTGGGCAGGAAGAGGGGACGGGTATATGCATACACAAAGAGTGCAGTGCGCACGACCCAGAGGATGGACATATTTGAAACTTGGATTTAGAGGGGGAGGGCGGGAAGGGCAACATACATAACCTAAATATCTGTACCCCCATAATATGCTGAAATAAAAAAATAAAATAAAAATAATAGGAAGGACACCTTAAATAATTAGGCCTTGGAGAGGGGCAAGAGTCGACACTATTACTACCAGGTTTTAGAAATGAAGAACCATTGGTCTGTCCCTTCAAGATGCTGCCGTCACAGTGGTTTGACTCTGCCTGTTTTCCTTTCTTGCACCAAGATTCGATGACCTAGAAGAGAGAATCTTATTGGAATCTCTTTAGATAGGTAATCACACAGCTAAAGAGAAGATGGGATGAAGACCATAATATTCCCAGTTGATGTTGCTACAAAAATCACATGACACAGAGGAGAGCTTGTTTACCAAAGGAAGAAACCAAGTGTTTCTCTAAAAGAAAGAGGAGGGAATGAGATGCTGGGAAATCCAAGTAACAAATGCCCAGTACAGTTTTTATGGATGAAATCTTCCAAATCTGGAATATTACCTTCTATTCATGTACTTAATAAAGAAAAACAAGTGTGAGAAAAATTGTTTAAGAGCCAGAGAAATCAGAGAGAAGTCTCGTCTACTGAGACAAAGATTAAGGTTTTCAACAATGTTCATTTATCATTGTCAGGCCTCGAGTTAGGCACTTGGTGTAAAAGGTGAGGAGAATACAGTCTGTATCTTTGAGGAAAGTTTAATCCAGTAAAGAGGAAAATACTTAAAAAAAAATACTGAAGTAACATGAGAAACATTAATAGTCATAACATTTGGGGCAAGTTGAAATCAGAGCTAATAGATCAAAGTACACAATCTGTCTGGAAAAATAAGGGAAGGTTTAAGAAAAGAAGTGATTTTTGAGCTATATGGCCTGAGTAAGCCATCAGGCACCCATTAGAGAAACTTCCAAAGGGTAGAAAACCACATGCGCAAAAACACTTCAGTAGGTGTCAGAAAGATGATGTGTTCAAGAGACACTTTTGATTGGCTCAAAGCAACTGGGGCACAGTGTTCATGGGACAATAAGGGTTAGGGGGATACGAAAGAAAGTAGAGTATAAACTCTAGAAGGTCTAGTACTTATTTTTCTTTCTGTATAACACAAAGAGGATGGGTAGTCAATGAATAGTATCTAAAAAATCACTCCAGGCAGAACTCCTGATTTGAGAAGGAGTGTGCCAGAGGTGCTCTACTTGACTTAGTAGGGATCACTGGAGTTTTTAGGGCCGTATTTTTTCCCAAATCTTAGGGAACGATGTGCAGGTCACATGATAATCCTAAACATTTGGGCCATTAATTCCCATACTATTAATAGAATTTTTATTTACCAGCGTTCACATGGCTTGAGGAAAAAGAAGAACTTGAACCGTACCTGAAATAGATTAGTTGTTAGATTTTTTTTTTAATAATCAACTCTTCGATGTATTATTTTAATAGCTAACGTTGAAGAGTCATTTTGTCCTTTTTAAATACCATTACAGATTCAGCGAAGCAATCTAATCACCATCATTTGACTGTTTTCTAAATAAACATCAATTTGAATTTTAACATAGTTAAGAAAAAAGAGGCTATTCTGACTAGTTGAGAAAAACAGATCTTTTAATTATTTCCATAACTGGAAAGTTCCTTATTATGTCTGTTATACTAATCTAAGTTTATGACTATATATTACCTTCCTATCCATGGTCTAGAAAATATCTCGAATGAACTCTTTGTGAGACTAGCCCTTTTTCAAGGTAGCATTACCTCTTTGGTATTTTGCTGTAACAAATCTGCTTTTCTCCCAAGAGCATGCTGATCTGGTTTCATCAAACCATGCATATGTAGTCTCTTTATTCAGGAATCAACTACACGTAACTTATGTTTTCTTTTCCTCCTTTTCCTCTCCTCCTCCTCCTCCTTCTAGTTCTCTTTCTCCTCCCTGTCCTTCTCCTCTTTTGTTTTTGGAAATGTAAATAAATACTTTGTCAAGGTATTAAAATTAAGTGCAGTTTTGCTTAACCTGGATTCCCAGTGGCTTTGAGGATCAGGGTGCTGGAAAGAAAATGGTATGAGGGATGGAAATGATTAGTGTCTCCTCTATTTGCCTCGTATTTCAAACTCTGTCTGAGAAGAGAAACTGGAAAAAGAGTGTTGATAATGCACAGATTCTGCCCCATTCTACCAACAGAAGAACCAGAGAGAGTGGAGTTCAGAATTAGAGACTGAGTTCTGCCTATCTTGTGATACACAGCATTCCTATGTAGAGACCAGGAAATTCCTCCAGGACCCAAGCACAGAGCCCAAATGTGTTCGGAATCTTCATATGGCAAACTAAGGGTGACAAAGAGACTCTTGATAATGGACTTGGAGCTTTGTGAGCTATCTAGAAGGAAAACTGTCTTTCAAAGCATGGACAGTGAGAATGCAGGTCAGAAGAAGCCTGGAAGATGCTGGGCTGGCCGAGACAGTTTGCTACCACTTTTAAAATATACTTAAAATTCCCTTGAGCACAACGTATGGGAAAAGTAGCTCTAAGAGGGGCAGGGTTTCATGCCATCTTATTTCAATGCCAGATTGATACTAAGATACTCACAGATTTTTTTCACCTCCTTTAATTCTGTTTCTCACTTTTGCCTTCTTGTTTAGAATAGCTAATATGTCACCTAAGCAAGATGTTTTGTCCTGAGTTTTAACTCAGTTTTTATTTTTTAAGGAAATATAGAATTAGGAGACATTTTTATTTATAAATCCTGCTGTTGTAACAGAATTCTTTCTCTTAAAGATATATAGTCATCAGTTTCACTAAGTATGTATACATTTCATTGTTCTTTTTATGATTCTTACATTTTAAGTATGAGCCCACTTGAAACTACCAGTTGTATCACACGTATTCTCTTCTCCTCTCTATAATTATACAGTTGCAATCATTTAACTTCCAGGGGAAAAAATCATTGATCTTTATATCCATGTTTGCTTATTTAGTTCAAATCTTTGAAATAAATTGTAAGTGGCAAAATAAACATGATACACTTCATGATAGGTCCTGAGTGTCACCATCATGATTAAAAGTCTCACCGATGTCTGTTTTCTCTCACATCCAATGACAAGGCCTTGTCTCTGTCTCATCTTGCAGCCCCGACCTCTGCTCCCAAAGATCTGACAGTCATTACCCGGGAAGGGAAGCCTCGCGCTGTCATTGTGAGCTGGCAGCCTCCCTTGGAAGCCAATGGGAAAATTACTGGTAAGCACCTCGGCTTTCTTTCCAAGAGTAGCTCTGCCTCGGCCTGCAACTGTTCACCTCGCGCACTGCTCTTGCCTTTTGTGCAGTTGTCTTTCGTCTCCGCATCTTAGTTGACTCCCTGACCCTCTCTGATTGGCTCCTCTTGCCCCTGACTGACTGTGGAATTCCTTTAATGGTGCACACAAATACACACACACACACACGCACACACACACACACACACGTTTCCTTTGAGTTGTTTCATGAAAGATGTGTATTTCAATTAGGAAAGACCTTTTGTTTTTCATTCGGTACAGAATTAAGACCACCTTCTAGTGGAGTGCCTCTGAGTATAAATGACTAAAAAGAAGCTGGTTGTTTGGTACTTATGAAATTCATAAGATGCCCAGTGACCATTTATTTTTGTACGGCTCATGTGAAGGAGATTTGTCTTGGGATTTTTAGTTTCTCGCTTAGCTTTTAGCTTCTTTCTTAAATCACAAGGTTCAGAAAACATTTAATATTGACTGACGAAAATTGAACATAATGAATATTTTGCAGTGACAGATTTTATTTTGCCAAATATTGCTGATAACATCAATGCCTAATTAAAACATCCATTAGAAGCCTGTAATGTTAATTTAGTATGAAAAATATAATGGAGTTCTATCAGAGATTTTGCATTTAAATGATCACTTTAGGCTTTTAATAGATGTCTCCATAGCATATAATTATTATGAAAAATATTGTATGACTCAAAATGTGCACATTATAGTCTAATTAACTTGAGCCATCGGGTAAGGAACATGTAAGAGTCACTCCTTTTTCTTCTTTTCTGCATGGAAGAGGTGGATAGCACTATTATAAATTAACAAAGTAATTCAGACATTCAGTGATACAGAGATAAACAGTTTCAGATGACACGCTTACTTTATGTGAGTTACTTTCTGAATTTTGCAAAATGAAAAGATAATGGGAAAATTCCAAATGTGACTTAAATTTAAGTTGAAGGTTTGTTTTCTCTAGGAAATTGCTCTTAGTGCAATAGCAAACAGAATTTTCATTTGAGCTGGCAAATATGAGAAAAGAAGAGAGGCATAAAATCTCCCCAAGATCTTACATGTTCAGCTGTCAGTGTGCCAGGCCTTTTAAAACTGAGGTTGTCTTATTCCAATTTTCTTCTTTGCCCCTCCGTGTTATAATCTGTTTTCATTGGTTCTGTGTCAGTACTTGCGTAGCTTTCTATTTGTTTATATTTCACTTGCTTATGAGCAGTTACTTAGAAGGATATGGTAACCAACAGGGAAGTTTGAGAAGAAAAAACAAAATAAAAGTTGTCTAAGCAAAAACAAGTTCTGATAAAAAATATGTTTTGGTGAAAGATAAAATAATTTTTATTCTGCACTCATTTAAATTCTCCACTTTTATTTAAATAAATCTTGTTAGTTAATATAAGCAATATAGCATGTTTTTAACTCTGAAAGAAAACTTAATTTTGCTTTTCCAGGCAAAAATAGAAATCTGGCTGAAAAGAAATGCAAATTAAGTAAGCAATAAAATTTGATGATGCCAAAATTACAGTGCATGTGTCTAAGAAACCTTGGCCACATATTTCATTTAGAGTTGTGTATTTATTCTCTCTTCTAAAAATCCATTCTCTCATAATGGAAAAGTAAAAGTATGAGAAGCAATACTTTTTGCCCCTAAAGGCCTCGTTCATTTACGAAAACAAAATTGTGATTATCCAGTTGAGATATTTTGACGCAATTTAACAGGAATCAAACATTAGAAACTCTTAAGAGAACTTCTATTCCATGTATATTTTGATTCTTTGATTCAAATTACTTCCAGAAAATAAAATTACTTCCAAATTACTTCCAGAAAATTCAAAATACCAGACCACTAGACAGAAGGCCCAAATTTGCTATGCTCAGCTTCTCGTGGAAATGCAGAGGAAAATGTTAGTTCTGTCCCAGTGTGACAGGGCAGATGTGTGCCCATGGGGGATGTGTCCTCATGTTACCTTTCTCTTTTTTTATTTTCCTAAATCTTTCATGTGTATAGCAGGCAGTAGAGTAAGGTGGTTAAGAGCCCAAGCTTCTAAGGGTGATGCTGGATCAAGTCATTTATCCTCCTTGAGTCTGACTTTCTCACCCGTTAAATACGAATAGTAAAGGAACCTGTCTCTAAGAATTGTTATAACAAAGTGCTGAGAGAAGTCCCTGATGCTCAGTGAGCATTGAAACAAATTGGCTATTATTATTCCAATTTGAAATCCATTCTAGGGTAAGACTTTACTAATGTGCTTTGAATAGAATCCAGATCATCAATTTGTAAATATAAGTACTTCAAAATGATTAAACAAAAAAAGACGATGAAGGAAGAAATTCAGATAATTCCAGTGCCTAAATTCCCTGATCATAAACTGGCAACTGACATTTTCAGAAGAAAATGGTTTAAAATACATTAAGCATTTGGTATAAGCTTGGCATTCTGCTAAGCACTTTAGTATTATAAGTGATCACATATTCCTATTATTCTATTTTGAAATTAAACTTTTAGGGCTTTGTAAGGTAAATAACGTGTCCAAAGTCAAATAACCAAGAAGTCAAATAACCTGAGCTAGAATTTAAAACTCAGGTTTATACTCAACTATTACACTATGCTTTGCTCCAACATTAGCATTCTGCTGGTCTAAATCAGTGATTCTCAACTAACTTTTTAATTTAATTCATATGAAGAGGGACTTAGCATGGTGATTTTTAAAAGCTTCCGTGATTTTAATGTAAATCTGGAATTGTAAAACTTTGATCTAAATAAATGCAGTTCCCAACACTATTTAAGATCAGGTATCAACATAGAAGAATTAGGTTTTTCAGAGATTGTTTCCTTATCAATACAGTCTAATGGCTAGAGTTATACTCTCTTTTTCTGTGTCATTTGGTACTCTGGTTTGATTTGTTTTCCTTTTACAAAATCACCTAGGTCACTTTTCTTCCCATTTTTTCCAAGCTGTATCTTCTCAATCTCATTTGCAGGAATTTCTTCCACCTGTTCCCTAGGTGTTGCTTCCTGGAATGCAGATCTTTTTATTCCCTTTGGTACTTTCTATGAGGAAGTGGCTATACTAGAGTAAGAGCTTCAGTGACTATCCACTTCTATCTTTGAAATCTTTATCTTCATCCAAGAAGAACTAAATGAACATACCCAACTTCATATTATACATTTATGTGTGTCTAACATACTGTCACCTCATTCTCTTCCCCAAGCCCCTCTTTCACCTTCTTTTTTTTTTTTTTTGATTTGGCCATCACCCACCACAGCTTGCCAAATAATGCACTATTATCTCCTATAATCAGTTGTAAAATCATCTGAGACTGTGGACCCAGCTGGGCATTCAGCCTGGAATCAAATGTATCTAAATAGTTTTACTCCTGTCTTTTCAGAAGCCTCCGTGGTTTATCCAATTGCGAAAGTTGAAAATTTAATCATCGTGACTTCTTCCTCTATATCCCCTTCCCGCATAATCATAAGAGAAAATCTAAATTTTAATATTAAATGGCTGAAAGCTCCGTGTGAGCAGACTTCAGATTTTGTTCAATACTTTATCCCCAGTAACAACATTCTTGACACCTAGTGACTAATTAATAAGTAAATGTTTGTTGAGTAAATTAATCAATGAATTAATATTAAATATATTCTCTCCATTTGACTTGAAACCAAAGTTCTAGTTCTTCTAATTAAGACATTTCCTTAAGGTTTAGCAATACTATGAAATAAATTTTTAAAAATAACTAGAGCATTTACTAAGTAGTTACTATGTAAAAGACAATGTAATAGAAATACCTACATTGTATTAAATTCTTAAAATGTATTGTCTCACAGCAACCTGCTTTCAGATGAGAAAATTGAGACATACTTAGCTTAAGCAAATTGCGTAAGGTTGTATAGCCAGAAAATAGAGCTATGACTTAAAATATGATCTTCCTGAATCCATAGCCTGCAATTTTTGACCACAAACAAGGAAAATACAAGTTCTTCTTACCTATCTACCTATATACACAATTATCAGAATCATTCTTTTCAAGATTAAAAGTCCTTACTGGACTGAGAGCCTTGATGGTAGGGGTCATGTCACATAGCTTGGTTTTCCCAATACTTAGCAGTCTACTTAATTCATGGAAGAGAATCAGTAAAGAGTGCGAAAAAATACGAAGAAGGACTTGAGAGAGAAGAGGTGAAATTGAACACATTCCGACACTTTGCTTCTGAAATTACAACTACCTATTTGTATAAGTAGAGTCAAAATAACAGATGTATGACGTGACGTTTCACATGCGTTAGACAAATGTGATTTCAATGTGGGAGTGCCCAGATGGGTTAACAATCCCAGAAGATTTTACAACCTCTGATTGGATATAATATTTCTTGATTTGGCCATTTGTGGTGGGTAAGAGACAAAAAATAAGGTAAAAAAAGGAAAGGGAAAAGAATGGAGAAAGCCCGAGACTTGGACACAGAGAAATAAGTATATAGGTACAAAAAGGTAATGAGAAACCGATGAATTTGTTCCAACCTAAGTGGTTATGTGGAAATCCATAAGGTAAGACTTCAATGATGGATTTAATATATTTCAAATATACCAAGCTTACACAAACAAATGAAGTGCATGTTTTCTCTAAGACAACTATTTACAGTTGTGAATGATGTGGTTCATTTCTATTCTCTCAGTTCTCAAATTAAAAAAAAAAAAGGGGGAGGTAAGCTTCCCCCAAATCCCCAAAATATTAGGAAATTGCTCAAATACAATTTGGAATTGTCTGAACCTGGCACTTGCGTATTCAGCTTTAGTTACTTGATTCCGGAACTGCCATTTTTAAATGCTTGAGCGAATATATTTTACATAGATGAAAACATAACAAAGGCAAATATTTTATTCTCATTTGATAAATGAAGAAAACCAGGAATAAGTGTAGCTGACCCGGGACGGGAGCACAATTCTCCAAACTTTCAGCTTCATCATGCACTTACAATGGCCCGTGAAAAACTTTCACAATCTCATTAAACATCTAGATGTAAAACTTATGTGCTTACAAAGCAAAAGATTTCCTTCCCTAAGTAAGTTTCAATATATCTTATGTGAAGACTATTTTATTAGGTTTTTTGAGGAAAAAAAAGTAATATAAGATATGGATCCTGAACTACAGAATATTTCTATCCTTTTGAAGAGATAAGGCATGCTCATAATAAAAGATGCGTATAGCTGTATATAGACTAACCATTAATGGATGGGTAGGATTTGGATAGAGAATGTGAGGAAAGGTGGAATGGTGTGAGAAGGAAGGCAGAATAAGTGTGGTTTGAACAGTCTTCCTATAGTGAGGGTTTGTGCTGAGCTGTCAATAGGGTGCAGAGTTATTCTGGGAGGAGGTGAATCCGAGTCAGAGAACCCTGTGACATACCCACTGCAAAGATCTATGAGTGAAGGTCCCCAGTCCAGATGCGGCAAGAGGGACTCAAAGGAAAAGAAAAGGTGAACCAAAGGACGATACTTGTTTTTAAAAAAATTATTTACAAAGAATGTATTCAGTACATAATAGAACTATGGGGGTTTGGGGCCTATATGATGTCATTGCGGAATTTGGGCAGAAATGGACGTCAGCACCACATCCTGTAGCAAAGACAACCGTGATGAGCCCCTTTACAGTTTCATCTGACAGTGTGACATAAAATTATTAATTAATACTTTTACATGATAGCAAGATCACAAATTGGTTAAGTATTAATATAACGTTACAAGATGAATATTTTACAGGAATCCCTGGATTTGTTTGGATATATATTAGACTATCGTGACTGAGTACACTACTAGCATTCAAGGGACATATTCCTTAACACAAAAAATAAATAACATTGTTAATAGATCAGTTATGGATATTTGAGATACTAACTAAATCACCCACAGTTATCCAGCAATACTTGTTTATCTACTTAGCTGGACTGGACTAGGGGAAATAGTGTTGGAATTTAAATATTGTGGTGAAGGATATCATCCCAGTCCTTTTGCCAGCTAGCTTGGGTCACCCTCAGTTTTGTCATCAAAGAAAGGACAGCAACATTGCCCCTGCCAGCCTCCCAGAGTCATTACAGTAATCAGATGAGATCGTTTATTTTTATAATACTTTAAATATGTAGGACATTTTATACTTTGCAATACATTTTTTATTATTTAAGCACAAGCCAAAATAAGTATTATTTTCATTGTTGTAGTACAGTGAAAATAATACAGATTTGTTGTCTATGTTTTACATTTTTCATGATGTTTCTATATTAGAGCAAACTCATAATCAGGATTTATAGGTAGCAGAAAGCATGCAGTTTTAAATGTGGCAGATATTTTTATTGCTAACAGCCTATTCTGCTTTGATTCTGTACGTTGAAGCAATTATTTATCTAATCCTTGAAATATGAAAATAAAAGACATCATTGCAAAACTAAATACTGCAGTTTATAGATTGTGGACATGCAATAATCACTGTGAATTATATTTGGGAAACACGGGTGTTTGGAAGCAGAACTACAGCATGCAATCAGTGCACTAAACACAGTCGCATTCGTCTATTTATGCAGCTTACATCTTGTTTTATACTTTGGACAAGAACATCCCAATCGATGACTGGATTATGGAAACAATCAGCGGTGATCGGCTTACTCATCAAATCATGGATCTCAACCTTGACACTATGTATTACTTTCGAATTCAAGCGCGAAACGCGAAAGGAGTGGGGCCCCTCTCTGATCCCATCCTCTTCAGGACTCTGAAA
The DNA here is from genome assembly GCA_963575035.1 of Avahi laniger. Taxonomy (NCBI): domain Eukaryota; kingdom Metazoa; phylum Chordata; class Mammalia; order Primates; family Indriidae; genus Avahi; species Avahi laniger. The sequence goes on along the minus strand of CAUYSK010124748.1, from coordinate 48,602 downwards.
GGTTTGAATCGTTTCCTATTATACCTTTCTTTTCCTGTGAGATTGTTATATAATAAAATAGCTTTGTGGCCTGTGTTGGAAACATCCTCATACCGTCTTCCATGGCAACGTGGTTTCAGTGGACATGCAAAATAAATTAAATGTACCTTGTTATGCTCAAAGCCAACATATCAAAGAAAGATCTATTGTGTTATCCCATTTTCTTCCATCAGCACAAGGCAGACATATTTAACTTGACTCTTTTTCATTTACAATCCTTATGGAATTTTGTATTGATGTCATGTATATTGGTTGTATTCAAAATATAATGAAACCTTTCAGCCATTTTATCTAAGGGAATAAAAATTAAAATGCATTGAATTATGTGAATAGCATGCTATTGCCAACTTTAAATATTTTCTTTCAGGAACTATAGGCCTTATACATTAAAGGAAATTTTGTTATGGCAAGACAGAAAATTCCAAACAAAATGAATGTGTTTATTTTAAAGAGCCAGTGTAGAAACAATGAAAAAATCTTGTAATACGAATATTAGAAGGAAAAAATGTTCATACAGAAAAATACTAAGGCCAAAGAACAGTGATTATGTCAAAATAATTTTCATATAAGTCTTTATTATTTTAGAACACAGTATTATTTTTCCGAAGGACAAACGGTTTCAAGAACATCAGTTAACGCCGGGCGCGGTGGCTCACGCCTGTAATCCTAGCAATCTGGGAGGCCGAGGCGGGCGGATCGTTCTGAGCTCAGGAGTTTGAGACCAGCCTGAGCAAGAGCGAGACCCCGTCTCTACTAAAAATAGAAAGAAATTGGCCAAACAACTAAAAAAGTAGAAAAAAAAAATTAGCCGGGCATGGTGGCGTGGCGCGTGCCTGTAGTCCCAGCTACCTGGGAGGCTGAGACAGGAGGATCTCTTGAGCCCAGGAGTTTGAGGTTGCTATGAGCTAGGCTGATGCTACGACACTCGCCCCAGGCAAGAAAGTGAGACTCTGTCTCAAAAAAAAAAAAAAAAGAATATCAGTTAACAATCAAAAATAATTTGAATATTTCATATCTGATATTTAAAATTGTATATTTAAGGCATGATATGTATTGTTCTGAAGAAGGATAACTTAGCTCTTAAATCTGTGACATTATACGTCTATATCTGGCAGAAAACGATAATACATGATGGCAAACAACTCAAAAATTAGAAACATGTGGGCGATTGACATTTTCACCCAGTTTTTTGATATACTAAAAGAAGAGTCTTAGAATAACTGTACAGTTTATTTCTCAATTCTCCTAGGAAAGGTACCCTGATAAACAGTGGACTTTTGAATTCTGATTCAAAAGCTATTCAAAGCTGGATGTTGGTACCAGCTTATCTGAAAGTTTGCCAAGAACACACAAACACACATTCAGCCTGAGCCTGCATGACAGTTCTTAATGACACAGTAGAAGTTGGGGGAGAGGTGGAAAAGAAATGAACGATTCCTTGTCTATCCAGCTTTTGAGGACTTCATGTCTAAATCAGGTTTCACTCCAAATGAGCAATCGAAAGGCAACTGGTTATTCATTTTGTGGGAGCATGAAACGTAACTGGATAGTGTTTTGCAAATGCTTCATCTTTATCTGTAGATGAGTGCCAAATTAATTTCGCGCTCATAATGTGTGCCAACTAGGAGATCTGAGAGAGGGTTTAAGATGACTTAAGGCATTCAAACGTATTAAACAGCACAATGATGAGTTATCACAGGATTTACAGACGCACATGGATAGCTATCCTGTAGATTATTTAATGAGCTTAATATTTCCTTGGGTACTGTTTACTCTAAGGGCCCTAAACTCATCTGGAAAATTATTTTCAGAACTAAGAACAAGCTCAGAAATTTATTCTATGACATAATAGTCCACAAGAGTTCTTTCTAATACCCTGATTTGATATATATATAATATTGTCTGTCCTAAATATGTCATGCTTGACAATAGTTATATTTTAAAACAAATTTTACTCATATGTTAAGATAAGTTTCTGATGATTTTAAATTACTCATAAATATTGATATTGCCCACCTTTATCAATAATTTTGTAAATCCATGCATCTTGCATGTCATTGACAATGACATATGTTCTAAGACAAATAAATGACCTATCATAAAACATAGAAAGCCACATTGAACCAAATCCACACCAAAGACATAAAATCATGCTATCATTCTCTGATTTAAGATTTCCAGTTCCCAAAGCTGCCTTCAAAACATAAGCCCTCTCTTCATCAGAATGTAACTTTGTTTGACAGAGCGAAAAGCTTAGGTGTTGTCCTGAAGCTGAAAAAACTCCCAGCAGTCTAGTGGGTAATGGACAAGAGTTTCATGGCAAATCTTGCTCTAAGCAGGTGTCCATGAGCTTCCTTCTTTCATATTTAGTCTTTACAAAGACAGTAGAATTTTCTACCAGAGACTAGAGTTTTGTTATTTTGGTATTAGCAACTGGCTAAAGAGGTACAAGAAATTCAGTCAGCAATCACTGTGGACAATTATAATTAGAAAGGGATTATTTTACTATAAACTATGCACATACATATATGTGATGTATCTAATTCTTTCTTTGGAATGTTAATTAAAAAATCTTGGACTTAATTCTCTGACCACATAGGACTCTGCAAATACCCACCTCCTTTCCACAAATCCTCCCTGGCTCCCATTAGGATGCTTATCCACTGCCAAACCATCAGAAGACATGTCTTTCACTGCCTTATCCTATGGATAGTTCCCTCTGATACAATATGCTTCTCCATGGTGGCCTATCAAGTAACAGTGAGGAAGGATGCTCCCAATGGAGCAGACCACAGAGGATTCTTGTAGATGGAGAGAATCAGCTCCTACACACACAAAAAGCAGAGTCTTCAGAGTGAGAGCCCAATACAGTACAGTCGATTCTCTGGGCATCCTTAATCATCATTCTGAAATGAGTCTCTCCCCTAACCAAGAACATGGTACTGAAAGCTCTGGACTAGAATAGAAAAAAGGTTTCATTTTGAAATTACTTTATAACAAAATATATGATTTTCTTGACAAATGTGGGAATAATTAAAAATTGTTAATCAAGGCACAAATCACAATACTTTTAAGTAGTTGTTTTGTTTTTGATAAAAGATAACTATGAGAATCCATTTGGTCCTTCTATAGCCATACCACCCTGAATGCGCCTGATTTCATCTGATCTCAGAAGCTAACAGGGTCAGGCCTGGATGGTACTTGTTTTTTCCTTGCTGATTTGTTTGAGTTCTTGGTAGATTCTGGATGTTGGCACTTTATCAGATGTAAAGCTTGTGAATATTTTCTCCCATTCTATATGTTGTCTATTTGCTTTGTTGATTATTTCCTTAGTTATGCAGAAGCTTTTTAATTTAATAAAGTCCCATTTATTTTTGTTGTTGCTAACATTTGGCATTGGAGTCTTTTTCATAAATTGTTTGTCTAGGCTGATATCTAGAAGAGTTTTTCCAACATTTCCTTCTTGCATTCTTATGGTTTCATGCCTTATATTTAAGTATTTTATCCATCTTGAATTAATTTTTGTGAGTTGTGAGAGATATAGATCCTGTTTTATTCTTCTGAATGTGACTCTCCAATTTTCCTAGCATCATTTATTAAACAGGACTTCTTTTCCCCAGTGTATATTGTCTGCTTTGTCAAAGATCAGTTGGCTGTATATGGATGGTTTTATATCTGGGATCCCTGTTCTGTTTCATTGGGCTATGTCTCAATTTTTGTGCAACTACCAGCTGTTTAGGTTACTATAGCCTTGTAGTATAGTTTGAATTCTGGTAATGTGATGCCTCCAGATTTGTTCTTTTTCCTTAGGATTGCTTTGGCTATTCAGGCTCTTTTCTGGCTCCAAACAAAGTGTAGAATTATTTTTCCTGGATCTGTGAAATATGATATTGATATTTTGATGGGGGTTACATTGAATCTGTAAATCACTTTCAGTAGTATGGACATTTTAACAATGTTGATTCTACCAATCCATGAACATGATATGTTTCTCCATTTGTGTCCTCTGTGATTTCTTTTCTCAGTGTTTCATAGTTCTCTTTATGAGACATTAAACCTCTTTGGTTAAGTACATTCCTAGATATTTTATTTTCTTTGTGACTATTATGAATGGTATTGAGTCTTTGATTTGACTCTCACCTTGACTGTTATTGGTATATACAAATGATACTGATTTGTGTATGTTGATTTTGAATCCTGAGACTTTGCTGAATATATTTATCGACTTTAAGAGACTTCTGGTGGAATATTTGGGATTTTCTAAATACAAGATCATATTGTCAGTGAAAAGTGATAGTTTGACCTCCTCTTTTCTGATTTGGATACCCTTAATATGCTTCTCCTGTCCAATCACTCTGGCTAGGACTTCCAGCACTATGTTTAATAGAAGTGGTGACAGTGGGCACCCTTCTCTTGTTCCAATTCTTAGTGGGAATGCTTTCAACTTATTCAGGTGGGATGTTGGCTGTGGGTTTGTCATATATGACTTATAAGTTTCACATACGTTCCTTCTATGCCTAATTTGCTGAGGGTTTTTACCATGAAAGGATGCTGAATTGTGTCAAATGCTTTTTTCTTCATATGTTGAGATGATCATATGATCTTTGTTTTTGCTTCTGTTTATGAGGTGAATCACATTTATTGATTTCTGTATTTTGAACCATCCTTGCATTCCTGCAATGAAGCCTACTTGGTCATTGTGGATTTTTTTTACGTGCTGTTGAATTTGGTTTGCTAGTACTTTATTGAGGATTTTTGCTTCTGTATTCACAAGGGATATTGGTCTATAGTTTTCCTTTTTTCTTGTGTCCTTTCCTGGCTTTGGTATCAGGGTGATACTGACTTCATAGAATGACTTGGGGAGGATTCTCTCCTTCCCAATGTTATGGAATAATTCCTGCAGTATGGGTACCAACTCTTCTTTGTAGGTCTGGTAAAATTTGTCAGTGAATCCATCTGATCAGGGATTTTTTTTTGTTGGAAGCATTTTTATTGCTGCTTCAATCTTTTTGCTCATTATTGGTCTATTCAGGAGTTCTATTTATTCTTCATTGAGTCTTAGGAAGTTGTGTGTTTCCAGGAAATTGTCCATTTCCTCTACATTTTCAAGTTCATGTGTATAGATATTTTCATAGTATTAACAGATTATATTTTGTATTTCTGTGGTATCAGTTGTAATATCTGGTTTTTCATTTCTGATTGAGGTTATTTTAGTTCTTTCTCCTCAACTGCTGGTTAATCTATCAAGAGATCTATCAATTTTGTTTATCCTTACAAAGAACCAACATTTCGTTTCATTGATCATCTGTATTCTGCTTTTAATTTTCCATTTTGTCTAGTTCTGCTCTGACCTTAGTTCTTTCTTTTCTTCTGCTGGCTTTTGTTTTGTTTTGCTCTTCCTTTTCTGATTCCTTGAGATATATCATTAGATCATTTATTAGTGATCTTTCTGTCTCTTTGATGTAGGGATTTAAGGCAATGAATTTTCTCCTTGGGACTGCTTTTGCTGAATCCCACAGGTTTTGATACTTTGTGTTTCCTTTGTGTTCAGTTTGAGAATTATTTTTATTTCAATTTTAATTTCTTTACTCAATAATTTTTTAGCAGCAGGTTATTTAATTTCCATCATTTTATGTAGAATTGAGTGTTTCTCTTCAATTTGATGTCTAGTTTTATTGCACTGTGATCTGAGAAGATACACGATATGTTTCTAATTTTTTGAATTTGCTGAGACGTGTTTTGTGGCCTAAGATATGATCAAACTTGGAGAATGTTCCATGTGCTGATGAATAGTATGTGTATCCAATACATTTTGGGTAAAATCTTTTGTAAATGTCTGTTAGGCCCATTTTTTTCTAGGGTCCCATTTAAGCCCAGTGTTTCTTTATTCATTTTCTGCTGGTGGATTCTGTGCCATTCTGTCAGTCATGTGCTAAAGTCCCTGGCAAATATGATGCTGCTGTTTTTCTCTTTGCTTAAATCTAGTAGGGTTTGCTTTATGAATCTGGGTGCTCCTGTGTTAGGTACATAAATATTTTGGATTGCTGTGCCTTCTTGTTGAATTGTTCCCTTTACCATTATATAATGACCATCTTTCTCTTTCTTTGCTATTATTAATTTAAAGTCAAATTCATCTGATATGAGAATGGCCATACCAGCTTTCTTTTGGTTTCCATTTGCATGGAATATTTTTTTCTTCATCCTTTCATCTTGAGTCTATAAGAGTCCTTGTGGATTAGATGCGCTTCCCAGAGACAGCAGATATTTGGGTTGTATTTTTTTTCATCTATTCAGCCAGCCTATGGCTCTTGAGTGGGGCATTCAAACCATTCACATTGATTGATAGAATATATATGTGTGATGCTAGTCTGTTCATCCCGTTGGGTATACCTTATTTCTCTGTTTTACCTCTTGTGCTATTGTTTCAACTGAGCTCTGAGCTCTAGTTTGTGGGTGTTTTCACACTGGTGAATGTCTATTGTGCTGATCCATGTATATTAAGATTCTGAATACTTTCTTCAGGGCAGATCTGGTCTTGACAAATTCCCTAAGAGTTTGCTTGTCTGGAAAAGTCTTTATTTCTCCTTTATTTATGAAACTTAGTTTTTCAGGATACAAAATTCTAGACTAGCAGTTGTTCTGCTTAAGAAAACTAAAGATTGGGCTCCAATCCATTCTAGTTTGTAAGGTCTCAGTTGAGGGCAAGCTTACCCAATCTAGCCCTGCCCAGCCTCACTCCCCAACCTGCTTCTGCTGTGGCAGAGAATAAGGACTCACCTGGAAGTTCCAGGGCCCCACCAAACACCTGGGTCATTCAAATGCTTCTCCTGAAGGCCTAGAGCCAGTCACAGGACCCAAAAACAATGCTACAGCTGATTCCTTCCAGCAAGCACTACCTACTGACAGGGAGGTCAATTTGCACAAACCTTTACAGCACTAATTGTCACAATCCTACAGGATGTGATTGATTCTTACCCACAAGCATGACCTGCTATCTCAGAGATTAAAGCGGGCATGCCAATACAATTACACTATTAAGAAGAACACAGAACTGAGGAAAGGGAAATCATTTCAAAGACATCCAGCCTCCTTCATCAAAGACAGGGAATCTGCCCACACACATAGCTCACCACTGCTACAGCCTGCAACCAACTTGCAAATGAGAAAGCCACCACACTAAGGATATCTATAACCAAAGCATCAACCAGAACCTAGATCACTATCAAAGCACCCACAAGCAAAGCAAAAGGTTCTTATCTAACATATGCTACAGATACTCCTTTACAAATGTGTGTGTTGTGGGAGGAGCCCACCTAAACAAAAGAAAATCCAAAAATAAGAAGTTACAACTCCCTCAGGTGAGAAGGAATCAGTGAAAGAACTCCAGAAGTATGAAAAATCAGAGGGAAAGGACACCCCCATGAGGGAACATCAGCTCTCTAGCAGTGGATACCAACTAAAATGAAAATATTGGGATAACAGATAAAGACTTCCAAATGTGAATTATAAGGAAGCTCATGGAAATACGAGAGAACATGGAAAACCAACTCAAAGAAATTAGAAAAACAATTCAGGAAATGAATGAAAAATTCACTAAAGAGATTGACATATTAAAAATAAACCAAATAGAACTTCTGGAAATGAAAAATTCATTTAAGGAAATATAAAACACAGTGGAGAGTTGTAAGAATTGACTAGACCAGGCAGAAGAAAGATTCTCAGAGCTTGAAGACAACTCTTTCAAATATAATCAGTCAGACAAATATAGAGAATTAAGAGGAATGAACAAAGCCTATAAGAAATATGTGATTATGTAAAATGACAAAATATAAGAATTATAGACATCCCTGAGGGTGAAGAACAAAACACACAAGGGCTAGAAAACCTATTTGAGGGAATAATTGAGGAAAGCTTCCCTGGTCTTGCTAGAGATTTAGACATCAAGGTACAAGAAGCTCAATGAACACCTGGGAGATGCATTGCAAAGAGGCAATCACCAAGACACAAAATCATCAGACTGACCAAAGTCAACATGAAGGAGGAACTCCTTCAAGCTGTGAGAAGAAAACATCAAGTACCTTACAAAGGAAAACCAATCAGGCTAACTACAGACTTCTCAATAAGATAAATCTTATATTGTGTTATTATCATAAAAACTAAAGATGTGGGAGGTAAACTTGAGAAGTTATAGATATGTCTATACTCTTGATGATGGTGATGCTTTTCGCCATCAAGGAATTTGGGTATATCCTTATTCCCAAATTCATTGAATTGTATACTTAAATATGTGCAGCTTTTTACTTGTAAGTCATATCTTGATAATTTTTTAAAAAATATATAGCTTTTAGAATTGTAACACAATAAGCATCCTTGTATATATACACTATTTTCCAATAAGTGATTCAGAATTCAAAGTCTACTACTTATTAAGATATCTTCTCAGAGAATATGACTACATAATATTTTAAAATGAAAGAAATTATAATTGATTTCTAGTTTGGAAATATGTCCTATGATGTAATAGATATAAATTCTGTTTATCTAAAAGGGCTTTTTTTAAACAGCATCATTATTTAAGTATTTCAATTCTAAACATTCTTATTAGACAATGATTTATGCTCCTTTATTTAAAGAAGAAAGAACCACTACCTGTAGGGCATATGTTTCAAGTTATTTTTCAAATGATGATGGATTTGCTATGAGATAGCCACAAATAATGAGAAAACTATGTTATAGGTTGCTGCCTATTATATTTTTCTCTTTGTGAGTTTTACTGGGACATATACAAGAAGCAAACCAGCGGGGATCATATCTTACTTATCAAGTTTCATTGCAATTAAGTAAGTTAAATATGCCCAGAAGACTCAAAGCTCAAAGACAATTAAGTATAGTTGAAATAATACTAATTGATGGAAGCTTAGAAAGATCTGTATTAGTCAAGATGTCATATCATAATTTATAGAAATGCAATAATGCCAGAGATTTATCTTCTCTTTAGTTTCATTTGGTTATCAGAAAAGAAGCCATTCTTTGTTCAATTATAGAGATATTTTTAAATTTAAAAAAGTCATTTTTAAGACAGTTACTCATAACTCATCTGACGTTGTCAATAACTAAGAGATGTCTTTACAAGGCCTGAAGATTTATCAAAGGGGATTATGCTGTAGCTGGGTGTGGGTGGTGGTGTACTTCCATAATCCCAGCTACTCAGGAAGCTGAGACAGGAGGTACCCTTGAATCTAGGAGTTCAAGACCAGTCAGGGCAACATAGTGAGACCCTGCCTCAAAAAAATAGATTAAACCATATTTATTCTTTCTCATTATTTTACACTATTCATGGAAGAATTGGCTATGTTCTCTTGTTGAAAAAAACCACATACAAAAAAATAGCTTCCTGAACTTGCTTAAAATATATATGGGTGATAATTACTTGATAATTACATGCATTTTTAAAATTGTTAATTCTAGTTTTAATTAAACTTTGATGGTGATCATTCTTAGTTTCTGTTTAGAATAATGTGACAAACAGTGATTTTAGAATGCATTTATATGGGAAAAACATTATTTTCAGTTTTTTTCTCTACTAATTAATAGAAATAATCACATATACCTTTGAGTCCTTATAGATTTTATTTCAATAAAGTGTTAACGTTAATATGGAAACTTTCTAACAGTTTTCCTGCTATGAAATGTCAAAGTCTAATATTATTTCTTTTTCCCCCACAGTGGAACACCCTGACAAAATGGCTAATGACCAAGGTATAGTGGCTCAATTTGTTACTTTGTCCTCCTTGAATCAATCCTATCTGTTGGAAATGTCAGTCATTACTCTGTATTCCCCTTTTCATGTGGGCTATACACCTGATGAAGCAGACAGTGGTGTGATGATTAATCTTGTTAATGAAGTTCTGCTTGGCTGAGGCTGTGGCTCTGATAGGGAAGATGTAAATTTCTTGAGAGGAAATTGTTTTGTCTCTATTCTGAAGGACCAATTAAAATGTCAAGCTTCTTTGTATGAAATAAATTTTTAGTCTCTGTCTGCACTTGTGAATAATTCACATTAAGTATAATTAAACTCAGCATAATTTTCAAGCTGCTCTTGCACCCTTTCATGAGCTGTGGATTAAAGTTATGTAGCTCTACAGAGAAAAACCATAAATTATATGTGATTTGCCTCTGCAGTGAGCTTCCTTTAATAAATAAAAACAAAGTTGGGTCAACTTTTTTAGGGCATTATCATTGTTTGCTTTGAAGCCAAAAAGCTTTCATACTGTGAATCTGATGCAGGTCTGAGTCAGAGTATTTTCTTCTTCCATTCTTTTGCTAAGAGCTGATTTATATAGAGAAACAAGGATGATTTTGCACAAAGGAAAAGTAGAGCTAAATAAGAATTATCCATCAGCTTATAGACAGATATGAATTTTCTATTATCATGATTTATAGACTGATAAATTAGGATCCTATTATCTTTGCTCAAAGGACAGTTAATAGAATGTTGAGGGCAGAAAAAGAATAGTTTATGGGTTTTCTCTTTTCAGGATGTTATATTCATTCAAGGGGGAGTTTGAAAATTCTGGTAACGGATTGTAGTCAGTGTTGTCAGTATTTATTGATTCAGAGTCTACAACTCAGGTACTTTGTCTCCTGCTTTGCACATGGGCTGTCAGCAGAACTTACTTACAAACATCATGTGTCATAAGGAACCATATGATGAGATCAGGGGAAAACATTTTTTTCAACAGAAATACTTTTTAACTTGTGACAAATACTAAGCATCTGGATGTGAGCTCTCACTAACAACAGAAGGCCGCCTACATGAACAGTATCTTCTTCAGTGATCCTGTATTCAGGTGTTTCTCTGAGTCCTTACACCACGCCTCCATTTAACAGAACGTGGCTGGAGGTTTACATGCGGAATAATAGAAATTATACTGTGCACAGAAATATCTACCCAGGGTTACGATTTCCACTAAACTAGCTGCTCCTGCTTGCTTCCACTGAAAATATTTTCGTAAGATCAGTATCTACTAAATAGTAATCTTTGTAAAAATATTAATGATGAGTAATTAGCACTTGGCATATATTTACTTAGGTAAATTAAATATTAGTGCTGGCCATATCTAAACCTGAAATAATTAGCTAATAGAGACTGTTTTATTATTTCAGTTATAAAATAATTGTAACAACCTCTCATAACCTTCTTCACTTGAAGGGATTTGAAATCTACACAGAGATAATTTCTAATTTTTGAAATTATGTGTAACAATAATATAATTGAGAAAAAAAAACATTTAAGAAGCAACCGAACCAGTTGAAATGTTGCATTATTAACCACTTAGATGACAATGTACTCAAGATTCTCAATAAATGGATTTTCACTTCTCTCTGGATACATTTTAACTGGTTTTTTTTTTTTGCTCTTATTTTTTTAAGTTAATTTTAATTAATTTTTAAGCTTAATATTATTTCAAGCTACCAAAAATATATTTTGTAAATTGGTCATTTTACAAAAGACAAATGAATAAATTATTCCCCAGTCCCTCTTGTCACTCACCTTCTGTGGATTTTACTCTGATTCTCACGTCTACAATGAAATCAAATCAGTTATCCGAACAAAAGGGATTCCCAAGAATTATTGCCATTTGTTGAGTCTATTAATATAGTTGCTCAGTTGTTCTTTTCCTTTGTCTAATATTACTTAGAGAGATTCTGTCACATATTATGTTACACGTATATTTGGTGCCTCATTCAATCACAACTGTCATATAGTGGGTAAAGTTGATAGGTTTTAAATTTTACATTAATCTCAAATCACTTGTAAAATTGAGAGGGACTGATGACACGGAATTTAGTGGTTATAAATAATATCATTAAATTCTTACAGAGAAAACATATAAAATTTCCTGGACCCCAAAAGCTCTTTATAAACAAAATCAATCTTTCGAGTTGATGGCCATGTGCAGGAGAAATAACCCAGATTAAAGATCCCTCTGAGATTGATGAAAAGAATAGCAAAAGGCTGTTATTAACATTCCCACTTCCAGCACATTGCAAATCAGTAGAATATGTTTTTTGTGCCCATTGTTAGACCTATTTTCCCCCGTCCATGGAAGAAAGGATCCACTGTTACATTTATAACAGGGGCTGAAATTCTGCTGAGATAAAATTCCCTCTGAGAAAAAATTTCTCACCGTGGGCTAAAGTTAACCTTGCAAAGATGAATCCTAAACAGAGAAGCAGGAGGTTGAATTTGACTTATATGAAAGTGAGGAAAGTTTTAATTGTTCTAAATAAGTGTCTTTTTAGATTCTTGTCACAATTATTATTATTTGTAATCTAAGATCTGCCACGAAGAACATAAATGTGAAAACAAAAAGTCAGTTATATTTGAATCAGTTTTGATTTGAGAAAAAGTATCTTCTGAGCAATAGTACTAGTAATATGAAAATGATAGACAACATAGAACTCTTAATCACTTTATGTAATTATAAATTGATTATATCTAGCATTTTTTAAATTCTCTAATCTTGACCTACTCTATAATTCTCCTTTTGTGCACTCTCCTTCTGTCTAGTTCCATGTCTTAATTATTTCTGTAGATTCTTCCAGGTACAAGCAGCCAATACATTTGGAAGAAACTTTGAGACTTTAGAGATTAGCCACAGATTTTAACTTTTTAGGGTCAGGTAGGACAGGAAAATTGCACAGGCTATGTGAAGTGGACACATTTTTTTCTTTTTCATATTTTGATTAAAACTTCTTTGATTGGTCTGTATCTGTGTCTGTGTGGACATATATAATGATAAAATGAACCCCTGTGCAGCTCTTAGCACCAGTCAATGTTTAAGAGCTTTGCATAATTCACTCACTCAATCCTCATAACAATTCTGTGAGAGAGATACTATTAGCTACATTTTAGCGGTGAAGAAGCTGAAGCTCAGAGAGTTTAAGTGATTTGCCTATAGGAACACAGCTAAGTAAGTAGAAAGGCCACAATTCAAATCCCAAAAATTTGGTTTCAAAGCCCTGTTTTTAAGCACCAAGTGCATTTATCACATATATGTTATATATATATATATACACACACACACACAAACACATATATATGTGTATATATATACACACACACATATACATACAGACACACATACACAGCCACACAAACACGTTTAATATGTATCTGTAAAGTTACCGTAGCTAAAGTTTTATGTATTAATATTTTTCTAATATGGACCTTCCTTTCCCTATCTTTGTGAATATTCTAAAGAACAAGGCAAATAACTCTCGATCTGGGGTCATCCTGTTGATGGAAACCATAGCATTGAGTACATGATCCTGACAGTTTATCTCAGGAAAAACAGGGATCATGCTAATTTACTATCTTAGCTCAGGTTGTCAATACAAAATACCATATACTGGGTGGATTAAACGATAGAAATTTATTTTCTCACAATCCTGGAGGCTGAAAGTCCCCAATCAAGGTTTAGCAGGTGAGTTTCCAGTGAAGGCTCTCTCCCTGGTTTGCAGACAGCTTCCTTCTCACTATGTCTTCTCCTGGTGGAGAGAGAGCAAACATTCCGATGTCTCCTCTTAAAAGGACTCTAATACTATCAATCAAGTCCCTACCCTTAGGACTTCATATAATCTCAATTACTCCCATAAAGGCCCTATATCCAAGTACAGTCACACTGGGGGTTAGGGATTCAAATATATGAATTTTGGGAAGGACAGAATTCAGTCCATAGCATCCACTTTCAAAACGAAAGCTGTTCTTTCACTCCTTTACTAATTATCTTCCCTGTTTTCCAGACAAAGAAGCAGAAGGTTAATGTTTTGCTCAAGGTCACACAAATAGTTGTTGGCAGAGTTAGAACCCAAAAATGTTTCCTTCTTACTTCTACAGTATATAATCTTTCCACTGTAGATTGTTGCTATACTTATAAAAATTTTGGATTTTTGTTCTAAAATCAGCTTAAACTTTTTAGAGTTTTTGAAGAAGCATTTTAAAAAATCTCTTTGGGGGTTGCAGTGGAGATTAGCTATACCTATAAACTATAGATACTTCTCGAAAGTGATCATTAAATCACACTTTTAATCTTAAGGGATTATTTTTATTTTTGTCATCTTTTGTGTTCTGTTTAACCGCCCGATATTATTCTCCACTTTGAGATGTGTATGTATGAGAATTGGTATTCTTAGCATGAGCACGGATGTTTATGATTCACATGTTTCCATGCCTGCCCATTGCAGCAATAGAGTAGGTGCACTGGCAATGATATAGTAGCTTAAAGAGGGCAGGAATTCTTGTGAAATGATCCGTATCATTGCTGAGATGAATTATGAAGTAAATGCTCGCTTTGAGCACTCTCAAGTGTCCTTAATTCTCCATGGCCTGGCAGAGGGGTGATCTGAAACACTAGGCCTAGAGAAGAGGCATCCATTTACAGGCCAGTTACACATCTGGATGAGGAAAGCCTGCTGCGAACTGCCCTCCCAGGAGGGAGGGAGAATTACTCTCCTTGGAATCTTGGTAATGGCTGATAATGCTCTAGCTTTTCCCATCAGTCACTCAGTGTGTGCTCCAAGAGCACTGCAGTGGAATCAGACACCTTCATTGCTGGCACCGTCCCGCCACCATGACCTCCTGTGTGACTCTGGGCAGGTGACTTAACTTCTTTTAGCATTCTCACCGCTAAAATGATGAATTTAGCCCAAATTATCTCTTGCTTGCTTTCAAGATGTAAGATTCTCAAGCTTTAGGATTGGTTTTAGAATAAAAATCCCAGGCATAGCATCTTTGCATAGTATAGCATTTCACATTTATGGTTTTCTGACTATGTGTCAATTACTGTTCTATGTACTATGCATGTACTATCATATTGAATTCTCATAACGACCTACAGGGTGTAGAAAATGAGACACAGAGAGGTTTAAACTTGCCCAAACACTCACAGTATGTAAGCAGTGTGAAAATTGATTATTCATAATGGAGTCATTCACAACATAGCCAACTAAAATGGAGTCAGGAGGCCATGAGGAAAAGCACTCGGGTCACGTACATTTATTCCAGGAACTGTCTTGTGAGCCCAAACCCCAAACTGCAAGTACCTGACTGTGATGCTAAGATTGCAGGTCTTACCTAGCAACTGCTGACACTCACCAGTCGGAACTTACCATCTCGTATAAGACACTGCCAGCACCGATGACCTTACTTTCAAAATAACTTGCATGACCTTCCCATGTTCCCTTGTAAAACTCCAGCCTTTTCTTTTGTTCTCTGGACACCCCTGGGGATGCCCTGGTCTGTGTGTCTTGAATTGCAATTCATTTCTCAAATAAACCCTTTGCTTAGAGATTTGCCTCTGTATATGGATATAAGCATCTTTATTTCAGGTTGACAGTGGTTAGACCCAGATACCTACTCAGGCTACTTAATTTGAGAATCTCTGCTCTTACCCACTCTATAATGTCTGGCTGCTATTTTGTTATCAAGAAAGTTAAACCTAAATGACATCCCCATCAGTTCGCCTAGTTTAAAGGACTTTATCTTTCCTCAGTAGGGTATTCAGGCAAAGTACTTAACGCTACAACTGCCATTTTCCACCTCAGCGGTTTTAATCTCATGAATAAACAGAATGTTAATTGTTTCTAATTTCAGGGAAATAGGGTTTTCGAGACAGTCTAGTCAAGCTTGGCATTTAGTTAATGTAATCCAGACTTCGCAGGGTTTGGATTACAGCAGCCAGACTGCTAATTTGAAAAATTGAAACCTTTAGCGCCTTCTGATGGGAGCTGTTTAATTGAAAGTTAAAACCTCGTCTTAGCCTATTATTGGATATAGTTTAACTCAGTGTGTTATTTAACTGCTTGCTACACCTACTGGAAAAAAACTCTTCTCACCTGTGCTTTTCTCAGGTTCAAAATTTTCCAAGTCTAGAAATTATGGCTGCGGTGCACTAATAGTGGTAGAAAGTGAGTAATGTGCTTTTAACGAAGTGTTAAGGTGCTGATCTTGTTCCCAGCAAGCAATCAAGTGGCTGCTCAAGTCAACTTCTCAGGAGTTTTTTTATGTTTTAATAGGTAACTTTAAAAGAAAAAAACACACTCAGTATTCATAGGAATTGATGTGGATCATGCTAGAATTTTAACCTTTTCAGACCTATAATATAGACATTTTTGTTTACAGCTCTCAAGTAAAATTTCATAAACAGGTTCTTTTTGTAAGACCCACTGTATTGCTGGATGTCATTTCCCTGCTGCAGACATTGGCCAAGGACAAGGTCTTCCCAGCTTTACTTTCTGCCCACTTCGAACAGTCCTAGACTCTGCCACCTCAATTTTCTCTCCAAAACACAGATGGGGCCCCTGTTGCTTGCAGGATGAAGTCACTTCTTTGACATCAAGACCTTGGCTGTCTGATTTCAATCTCTTTTTTCTATCCTCCTTGCCAATAGATCCTTCTATATGTGCCACAGTCACAAATCACTCTGGAAAAAGTACATTTTTCACAATTTCATGCTGTAACTGATACTATTTTTTTCAGCCTTAAAACTTTTTCCCTTTTTCAACTGAAATGAGTAAAGTCTTCATATTTTAAGACTCCCTTCCCAATTCCCCTTTTTTGAAGAATCCTTCTTTACCTTTTTGGTCTTTTATTCATCTATGTGTCCATAACACATAAATTATTCTCACTATGTTGTCCATCTCTTACAGTTTGCTATTTATATTCCCAGCTTCTTGACCAGATTTTAAATCCCCCAAGGGGCAGAGAACTGGTTAGATTTATATTTTCATCCCTAGGTCCCTAATTTAGAACTGATCATATTATAGTTGCCTGATAAGTGTTAAATGGAATCATGGCATAAATGTTTTGGGAAACAGAGAGTAATCTGAAAAGATAGACTTTACCACCAAATGAAATTTATAGGTTGGACAATCCACAGAAATAGTGAACATGGCTTTGGATACTGTACATTTACCGATCTTGGGAGAGATGAAAAAGATATGAGTATATTTCCAACACAAAAAAGTGTATTCCATAATCACACACTATGAAACAGAAAAACAACAAGTTCTCTGTCACTCAGGAAATAATGGTCGTATTTATAGATGATTTTGACCTCCTGAATCCTCTTCTTGACGTCTGCCCTTCCTGTCATTTCCCATTAGTAGAAAATTTATAGACTTGAATTTCACTACCTGCTTGTAATTCTGAGTACCGAAAGAAGAAAATCAAAACTAATGGGCACCGATGGGTTTTTGAAATTGTGGATATGTGATGTGAAAAGAACTGGACTCACTTTTGACAACTTGTTGATAACTGTATACCCAGATTTGTACTAGGTGTGCAAAGCCATAGAAAATGTATGGTCCCGTGGGTCCTTTTTCAAGAAGTTTGCAATACAGTTAGGATGGTAACACTCCAAGCCCAACATGAAAAATACATAATGCCAAATCAGGTGGTACTGTCTACATATGTATGCTGTAGGACTTCAGATGGGAAATCACTGCGGGTTGTAGTAGAAAAGACTTCTTAAAACCTAAAACCAGACTTTAAATATAGGAATAGAACTTGAATCAATACAGATAATTTCAGGGGGAAAGAGTATTTGACCCTTTATTTAGAGAAATGCTAGAATGGGGAAATCAGGAAGCCAAGAAGTTTGGCAAATAGTGAGGAAAGCAGGTCGGGTTCAGGGGATAATTAAGATACCACAACACAGAATAGCAGTAGTACACTACGATAGAGAGACACATTGGTGTAGAGACTTTTTCTATTTCTCTCTGCTCTAATGTAGTAGTTCTAAAGCTTTCCTACTTTTCAACACATCGAGTGCCTACTGTCTGCACTGGCCAACGAAGACCTGCACACTCACCTGTATGCAGAGCCTTGCAAACCCATCCAATCTCGGTGGCCAGTGATGAGCATTGCCTGCTTGGGGAGGTAGGACTGTGGGACAGGGACAGAAAAGGATGCCCTGGGATAGGAATAGGAATGGGACCTTAGTGTCAGTGATCTTCAAAAGGTTTTCTTCACTTTTTTTGCCTATTCTATCATGCCTTTCTCTGAAGAGGCATTTTCATTTTTCCTCATGCTCTGTATGGTTACAAAGGAAACTCTATTTTTCCCTTCCAAAGCCTGCTTTGTTCTGCAAGTCCTGTTGAAAATGGAGCTGCCATCTCAAGTCACACTCACATGCCTAAACCTCACACTCACACACCAGGATCAACCCTTAGAAGTGCTCTAATGTCTATGCATCCTCCTCCCCATTCCTTCCTGTAGTTATTCATTCTCCCACTAATGGTAAATTCCCCATCATCAAATACCCAGCTGCTTAAAATATACACCCCTGAGTATATTAGTTAATCTTTCTGAGCTGCAGTTTACTCATCTACAAAATGGGGCTAATAATATCTGCCTCATAGATTCATAATGAATATTATTCTCACCCTATTTATTGTAACAGTTTCTTCTAATACATTTAGTCTTCATAGTCATCCAAAATAATCTTTCTAAAATACATATTTAATTGAGTCACTATTCTGCTTAAAATACCTTGAATGGATCTCCATCCCCTACAAGATAAATTCTAGACTCTTTGGTAGAGCAAATAGGGAGTTTTATTATTTTATCTCTGCCTATCTTTCTGAGCTTAACCACCTCACCCTTCTTTATCTGATAAATTTCCATTCATTTTTTAATTCTCACCTCAAATGCCACCTCCTCAGAGAAACATTCCATCGTTTTTCTAGGTATATGTAATCACTTTATTTTCTTATTGTAATCACCTACTTAATTCTTTTTAATTTTTGGAGATTACCATATGGTTATAATTATTCACATTTTTTCCCTCTCACTAATTTATGAGCTTCTGCAATAGTCATTTTATATCGCTAATGCTCAGAACTGAGTCTGTTGAGTGGATGAATGGAGCATGGACAGATAGATACATGAATGATGAAGTATGGTACTCCAACAGTGTCATTACTTACACAGTACTAGCAGGGCAGCCAGCAGGATGCGCATGTTTGAGTGTTTTCATACTGCAGCTGCAACTTCCAGACATATAGTCACTTGGAGAAGACAGAGCCCTCGTGCCCCTCTGCCTCTTCTTCCTGTGCTGCTTGGCAACTTTGCTCAGGCACAAATGTATCACACACCTGCCTTTGTGGACTACCCAGGTATGGCAGGCTTTCATGAATCATTCAGTGGCCTTTGAGAACAGATGCTCTTTTATAAGCCACAAAAGACTGCCTCATCCTCCATATCATAGCTAGCTCTTGAGAAGATCCAGTCATCCAAGAAAGTGCCCATATTTAGAGAAACAGATTTTTTTTTTTTAGATTTTAATAAAGACATGGCTGCATATAAAAGTGATTTCTTAGACTCACATGCTGGACATTATTTTTGATTTACTAGAGGCAAGAGTACATACAAGGAGAACTGATGAGAGAAAAGACTTCAAAGACTACCATCTACCACCATACCGTTAATATAATTAAGCCATCTTAATTTTTTATTCTGTTAACAACTCAATTGTTAATAAGAAGTTTCATTCTAAACTCAAGTGAATAATAATTATAACAATCAATAAACTTATTGGGCTTGAGATATGTGGAAGATTAGAATATGAGTGATTAGGAGCAATTGACAAGTTTCCACCAATAATCAGGTAAAGGGAGACAGACTGATTATAGTTAGCATCACATAGATCAGAACTTAGGAGATTTTCCTACCTGAAATCTTTAAGGTATTAAAGAGATTAATCACTTTCCTGTAATCAAAAGATCTTGTTGATCTGTGCAGATCCTTTGATTCCCTAAAATTCACCTTTTCAGTTTTGTCTACTCTCCCTTGTGAGATGTTGCGAATGTAAGAATGAGAAGTGGTTGAATACATAGGAGTAACCAGTGTGCTTCTAAAAAAAAATATGTGTATATATGTGTGTGTGTGTGTGTGTGTGTGTACACTTTGATAAGTGAAGTAGGATATTTGTGTTAAAGCTTCTTATTGACTGAAGCTATCATCATGTTCAGGAATCCAGATACCAGTTGATTTAGCATAGTGCTGCTTTTACTTTGGTGCTTGCAAAAAAACAACGCAAGTAAATTTTTTTTCCTACCTTAGAAGATTTCTTGGGCAACTTTTCTTCACCTGTCTGTTACCAAGCTTGCAAGAGGCTACACATATACCTCAGGAGGTTAAGATCCAGAATCAAGCTGAGATATCAACTAAGAGCAGGAATTAGGATAAGAGATTTATTTTTTTAAATTGTTATATCTAAGATGCCCATAGTTTCCATTTTTTCCAGAAATGTCCTAATACCTAGATCCAAGCAAAATTGATAATAGTATCCTCTTTCACCCTCAAAGTATACTGATTTTCATAATAACTATACAGTCACTCTTGATGACATTTGTGTATGAAATTATAATATCGGTTTTTAGTTTGATCTCTAACAATTCTTAAAAAATGGATTTGCTTCTCAGCAAGAGTCTACTCTGTTTGTATTTCATGGCATAAAGGCAGAAATTGGAATTGCAAAAATCCCCTGTCCCTTACAGTTAAGGAAAAAATGGACAATGGCATATTTGGCTTTCTTGCACGGTGTCTGGTTCAGAATAATTTACCAAATACATTCCTATCCTGCAAATTATTGCTTTCAGACTTTCTGCAGGTGGCAAATATAACCCAAAGTTTTAAAGAAGGGAAAGCTACAAGGATTTATTGAGAACGAGGGCTCAATATATGGTAGACATATTAGCAGTACTCAACATTCTATTTTCTCTCAGTCAATGAACTTTCTTTCATGTTTGCTTGAAAACAATACGTTGAGCCTTATGAAAGGGTGAAGAGAGATCATTAGTTCTTTCCGATTAATAAATATTTGACATATCCTAGGTGTCGATTTTATGATTTTGCTTCCTGGTTTTGGATGTCTGGATGCGTTTGTTTGAAGTCAGCAGTGCTATCAGCTGCATGATAAATTGATCTCTTAGAAACATGTTCAGCGTCTGAAAAATCACCTGCTTTAAATATATCTCAATATGATCTGTATGGGGGACAGTAAAACTGTATTCAGGTGGTATTAATGTATATTCTTTATGTACTGGTATACAAGACACAAAATCAATGCAATTTCCATCATTATCAACCAGAATTATTTTCAGAGGACCAATTCTAAGATCAAAAAGATAGCTCAGTGCTCTGCATCCTCGGAAGGATGCGTATTATCAAATATTTGTTAGATGATCAGTATGTCCATTTGATTTAGGTTATGGGCCATATGTTTTTTTCCTAATTGGATTTTTTGTGTGGATTGATTGTGTGGAAACCATACTGGAAGTTCCTCTGTTATACCCATTCAGGGAATATGGATTAAAGGAAAGATCAGAACTACCACATCTAGTTTTCTCCATGTTCTCTAAGATTAATTTTTTTTGAGTTATTTTATTTTTTTATTTCAGAATATTACAGAGGTATAAATGTTTAGGTTACATATATTTCTTTGTCCTGCCTGAGTCAGAGCTACAAGCATGTCCATCCCCCATAAAGTGTGTACCGCACCCATTAGGTGTGAATATACCCATCCCCTCCTCCGTCTGCATACACTTCCTAAAGGAGATTAATCCATAGAGCAAGTGGTAAGGAAATCAAAGAGACTTTAAATTTTGTCCAGAGAAGCATACGGCATCTGCCAAAGGTAACAAAAAGAAGACTCCTTTATGAGATCTATCCTTTAATAAAATATGAAAGGTGACTCCTTAAATACCTTTATAGTTTATAATATTTTAAAAATTCAAATAAAGGAGAGGAGCATGAAATTTCTGGTTGGGGCTTGCCTAAGAGGTGTCTAAATATATATAAATATACATAAAGCATTTTGAATAACTCAAAAACAGCCACAAGCTCCCTCTATGTTAAATCAACCATATGCCCATTTCTTTTGTTTTTCTTTTTGAAACCACCATTTCCTTGTTTCAAAATCTAAGGTAAAAAAGTAGAAAATATTTGCTTTAGTTACGAAAACTTTCTGGTAGAAATGTTTTGTTTTCTTTTGTTTTGTTGATGAAATCATCTGGGTGAAATCCCTACCCCTGGTTAAGTGATACATAAATTCATTACTTTTTAGTGTCTAACTCTTCCCTGCCCTCTCAATTTCTGTTAGTGGTAAAATATGGATATGGGTACACAATAATACAGTACAGCATTCTTATTTATATTTTGTAGAATTATATTCATATAGTACATTTTGATCATTTAGTTCATATAAAATCATATTACTAAGTCATATAAAAAAGAAAAAATAAACTACCCGTTTTCAATTCTTGGAGCCATGTTAAGCTTTATTTTGGGGGGAAAAAAAAAACCTGTACACTGAAATTTATTACATCATTTCCAAAAAATGTTATATTTAAATTTCCATGAATTTATTTAATTACTTAAAATTTTAATCTTGAAAAATGTTAAAGACTTAATAGAGTATACAAGAAATAATTCAAGAATTTTAAAATAAATATAATTGTGGAACGTATAATCTTTTATGCCTGAATATAATACATTATTTTTTATTTGCATGGAGGTCTTTTCATAATACTAGATAAATGAAAAACATTTTTAATGAAATCAGTAATGATTTTATAACAAAGGGATTAAATTATTTTTAAATTTTTAAATTAAGAACCATCTGCAGTTAACTAATATTAACCACGAAGAAACTGGTATAGGATGTGATTGCAATGAACCAACTCTACCTGTCATGGCAGGATCCATATCTAATACATCTTTTTATACTACCCCTTCCCTGAGGATCTAGGACTATGCCTTGCGTATAGTAGGCATTTAATAAATTTTGAAAGAATTATGATGGTTTTATGCTTCATTAATAAAATTAAGACCTCTAGGATAGGAAAGTAGTTTATATCTTTGTATTAACTGACTTTCACTCCAACCATCTTCTAAATTCTAATTAGTCCTCTGTTTCCCTATATCGGTGCTTATGAAATTAACCAAGGTAATTAAACACATTCCATAGCAACAAGCCTTTAAAAATGCTTTGGCGTCTAAGGAGTAACACCCACATCCTTTCCTCTTTAGTTTCCAGTGTCTCTTCACTTGATGGCTTTGCGGTGCTTGCCTTAAAGCAGTGGGAGAATCTCTTTTTTATTATTATTATTACTTATTATTATCCCAAAAAGGAAGCCTCCCTAAAATTTAAAAGACATATTTTAGAGAATGGAAAGTTAACAGCACACAGAATTAAAATTTTATTCCTATGTCTTTAGATCAAGAGATTCCAGGCTTATCAACACCCCAGGAATGGATTTTGTGCTTCCCTGCTGAAATGGTGCATGAAATCTAAATTACTGTAAATCTAATCATGCTTGTCCATGATACCAAATTTCTTAACATACTTTCTGTTGGGCTTGTTAAGAGTTATTCAGTTTCCTTTTATGGTATCAATCTAATCAGAACCAATAAAATGTTAACCCATGTCAATATGCTGTATTCTGTGGGCAGAATCCCCAAGTTTTAACCTATCCTCTCTTATTTGGAAGCATTACCGGAGTTCCTTTATCCTACCCAGTGATCTAACCTGTATGACATCTGATTGTTTTTCTCTCTATTGAAATTCACAATGTAATCAATAGCCTTGCTGAACCTAAGGGGTGCTGTACCCATACAGCTTTATGTCTAAGCAGTATACAGATGTGCTTGTGGGCTTGTTTTTATCATCCTCCCACAAAATAGCAGGGAGAGTTGGAAACTTCATTAAAAAGCCATTTGTCAGGATGCTAGAGGAAAGGAAAATCCTCCACAGGCTATCTACCTAATTTCCAGCTGATCCAGGATTACTCCCAACAGGAACCATTTATTGCTTTACTGGCCTAAGTGATGGGGTTGTTAGCATCTCTTCTGGCTGACTGTTTTGCAATCTAGCTGCTTTCAGTTTGCTAGAAAAAGGCATCTTAATATTCACATAGAACTTATGTCTCGCTTCTGTTCTTCCAACATAGATCTCAGAGTGTCCCCTGGGCAAAGCTTATCCTCTGCTCACTGAAACCTCAGATGTGTCAGAGTTACATAAACAAAGCATTTTGAAAAGGGTTAGACTTGTCCATATTTAGTCAGCCCACTAAAATTTTCAGTATTTCTGCTCGTTTCAATTGCTTCTCTCACCACCGCGTCCCCTGCCTCCCTTACACACGGGAGCCTCCATCCTCACTCCCCCTCCTTTATACACTCACAGTCGTTGGCCCAGCAGATTTTAAATGTGCCATTTTATGCTGAAGACATAATATAATGTAATTGGATTAGTTTCTTTCATTGCCTGTTGGAAGTTTGACATCCTGACTTCAGCTCTAACTTGATATCAAAAGAATTTTTAAAATCATAAATGTACAGTTAGTGAACAGGATTCGAAGTTGTTTCTTCAAAGCTCTTTTGCAAATAAAACGATGAAATCTTGCAAAAGGTTTAGTAAGAGGAGTGTTTGTTGTGCAAAAGAATGTCACAAGATCAGGACTTGAAAGTCATAAAGATGAAGAAAACTGAAATCTATAAATGTGAGAAAACAACTCATGTTGTTGTGACTGACTGTCCCAGTTGGATTCCTTTATGTCATCCACGGATTATAACTGCTTTCAGAAATAGTGATTTTAAGCAAATGAATTGGAGAATTAGCTATATTCTGGTATACGTTCACATATAAATTCAGCTCTCCAGTGTTTTCCTGTAAGTAGTCTAGAACTTGAAATCTAATCAAATACTTACAGTTCCACAAATATGTCAATAGAAAAAAGGATCGCCTGTAGTGAAGTACCATTAATTATATTTTGGATGATAGTAAAATTATTTCTGGTTAATTCTTGGCTCTATACTGTTAAATACTACTTTCACAACTTTAAGCACTTAATGGAAGGTAGTGTTTCCAATAACATAATACTGAGGGAGACTTCTTCCTTTCATGGTGCCTTTGTAGGAAATATTCAGACAGTGTGGATTGTGATATACCCCCAACTTCTAATCTAGTATTTCATTCCCGTGTACCTTCTTTGGCATATAACAAAAAGAATACTTAAAGCCCAGTTATAAGCTGAAATGTGCTGCCCCTTGTAGGGTAATAATGATAGTTTGTCACAAAGTCATGTCACATGGATGACAATATTGGCAGGACCTAGGAGCTATGACCTACATTGTTTCTGTTATGAAAAGTTCCAAAATAACAACATTTAGACTGACACCACTGTTGTACCTTTTTTTTTTTTGACACTTTAATAAGAATATTGGAGGAAACAGAAAAAAAAGGATAGAGATGGCTTCTCAAAGAAAAATTGAATTTAGCCTTTTTAAGGAAATCTATTTTTGTGACCAATTTTTCTCACACATGGAATATGACATTTTTTTCACAGATATGAGGGTATTAATATTGTCAGGCTTTCCTGGAGGTGGCCAAAATAATCTGTTCAGTTATTGTGTATTTTAAAATATTATTTTTGTGTGTTCATGTTATTTCCTTTGTGCTTTCACGGTGTATATCCACTGACACTCTGATATGCTTTCCTAATAAACAGGTCGTCATGGAGATGGAGGTTATTGGCCCGTTGATACTAATTTGATTGATAGAAGCACCCTAAATGGTAAGTATATAAATTAGTTTCTATTGAATTAGTTATATTAATTAAATAGTTAATTTGAGTGTATCTAAGGCAAATATTTTATTGACTATAAGTGCCAAGAACCCTGGAGTTAGGGATTTAGTGGGATAATAGATGAAGTTATTAACAAACCTGCAGTGCATTCCACCAGGAGATGATGCCAATAAAGGTTGACAGATGCGTTAAAAAAAAAGAAAACAGCATAGAGCGTTTTATGGTACAGAGCCGTTAAATACATTTTAAATTTTAAAATAAGATTTTTATGTATTATAAAGTATTTAAAACATTTGAAAAAATCTAATTTTTTTAAGGAAAGGTGATATCTAAAGTTGATAGAGCTAAAAGCCACTCAGTTTCATAAATTAAAGTTACCGGTACTTTTCATCTGCCGAGTACATTTATTTTTCAAAATCCTCTAGCATCTTGTTTCCCACCACCAAGGTTAAGACATTAAATATTCAACATACTATTGAAATCTCTTGTACGTCTCGTTGTTATCACATACTTCTGTACCATTGCCCATCCCTCACTGTGATGTCAGCACTTCCCCAGCCTGATGTTTCCCTCGTATTTGTATGTATCACTAAACAGCATTATTTTACGTTTTTATAAATTTATAAAAACGATATCATATCATATGTATCCTGCTGCAGTGTGCTTCATTTTTAACTTTGTTTTCAGGATTTATTCATGTGTTTACAAATAGCTCTCATTCATTTATCTTTGCTGCTGTGCAGCATTATGTTTTATGAAATAACACATTTGTTTAACCATTTTAGCAAGTTTTATAAGAAATTGAATTATTGAACAGATACATTTCCATTTGGGTGGTCTCCTGTTGAAAAATCCAGGTGGGAATCTAAAATTGTTGTGTGTGTGTGTGTGTGTGTGTGTGTGTGTGTGTGTGTGTAGTATACCAGATGCTTGAGTCAAAGGTTTCATGTACTCTATGTCCTCTAACTTCTGGCCAATGATGGACTCAAGAACGTATTTTCACTTATTGACTCTTCTTTGCTAATTACCTGAATACCTTCCTCTGCTATTAGTGCCTTTTATCCAACCAGAAACAAGTACAATTTTTTATGTTTAAACTTTTAAACTTCTTAGTCCATTCCTGCTGTACCTTCTAGCTGTGTCATCCCACAGTGGAAGGGGCAAGCTCCTTCAGGTCTCTTTTATAAGGGCACTCAGGAGGACTGTACCCTTATAACTTAGTTACTTCTCAAAGGCACCACATCTCAATTATCACCATAACAGAGATTATGTTGCAACACGTGAATTTTGGGGGGACACCATCATTCAGACCATAGCTGGCTTCTCGAATGCTTTTTGACCGAAACTCTCTATGCTTATTCCCAGCACGCTCTCTCCAGGTTGCTCACAACTTCCTATTGTCTCTTTCCCTTCATTTAAATAAAATTACTACCCTCTGTAGGTATTTGAGTTTTAGACACTTGTTGCAGCTAATGGTAGCCCCTGACATACACAACAGGCAGTCTGGGGAGCTCCCCAGCCTGTAATTTGACTTAAGCCTGGGCTATTGCAAGCAAATCATCAGAGGCATACGAAAACTCCAGCTTCCAAGTTAAAATTTTGCTAATGTCTTAAGGTTTAAGAAGGGGTGTATTTTCCACTTAGATGTGCAAGTGAGGTCCCTGAGTGATAAAACTCGAGACCCACCCCACCCTTACAAAAATAGGCTGCATCAACAAGAATATTTTAAAGCTTGAGCTTGTAAACCTTGCATACAATGAAATTTCATACATCTCCCCTTAGAGTGACAGAATTATAGAGGTTTCCTCAGTCTCCCTACACTTGCTAGATTCATTCTTCAATGCACTGTAATAGAATAATGGCTTATTGTCAGGATACTCAAGCCAGCTGCAAAGAAATTTAGACCTCACTAATCATTTACTTTGTCTTACAGCATGCCACTCTTTTAAAAATGCACTCTTGGAATTCAAATAAAGAAAAACAAAGCTATAGTTCATGTTTACTTCTGTAGTTGGAAGCCCTTAATTAAATTGTAGAAACTGAAGAGGCTTCCTAAATTATTTTTTGATGGCAGGTAGAATCAAGGCTAATATGTGGTGATGCGGTAATATTTTTATTTTATGATACATTCAATTTCAGATTATAGTCCACATTCTTAACACAAAAAAAATCTTCAACTTCTGAAAATGTGTTTTGTAGCTTATATTTGTATGAATGACAGCAACTATGAAAATTGCTTTGACATAATCCTGCTTTTCTCATTGGGGAAGATAAAATGACAATTTTCTTTTGTTGATAGCTCTGTTTACAATTTGCAAAATAAGTTTTGCAAATTTGATTAAAATCTATAAACTTCATACATATTTTTATTGACCTCAGCCTTTAAAAACAAAGTTAAACTTCACAGATTTTAATACTTTGGCACGGCATTATTAATCAAAACTTAAATCACCATGATTAATTAATTTTTGAATGTTCAGAATCGTAAGTGCTCAAAAAACTTGACATATACTCTGTTGGAGTATACATCAGAGAAAAGGCCATGGTTTACCCTCTGTTTTTGAAAAACTGTTGTATTATTTTCAGAATTCAATAACATTTTAACTACTCTAAATAATGTGTACATGAAGCTCTATTTCTTTTTCTATGAAATGATCATTCTGAGAGTGCTAAAACTATAGAACACACTCAACGCTGCACTCAGCAGACATCTTAATGCTAAAAGAAAGATTCAGAAATAAAATTTTGCAGTCATTTCCTGGATGAAAAGAAAAGAAAACTAGAGAGATTTGTGGTCTTAGAGTAGTCCAGTGATTATAAGACACTGTGCTCACCCATCATTCACCCATTATCTATTCCCCAAAATTTTAAGAGTCTCTATGTCAAACCCTAGATTCTAGAACTGACTTTGCCAGAGCTTGGTGCCATGTGACTAATCAAGTCATTGAAACTCTTCGGATTTCAGTTTTCATAACATGGAAAGCGTTAAACTAGAGCAGCACGTCTTAACCTTAGCACCATTGATATCTGGGCTGGATAATTTCTTGCCACGGGAGCTGTCCTGTGCCATGTAGGATGTTTAACAGCATCTCTGGCCTTATAGCCACTGTATGCCAATAGTATCTCCCCTCCCCTATGTTGAAACAACACAAAGTATCTCTAGACATTGCCAAATCTGCCCTTGAGGGGCAAAATCTTTCCAGGTGAAAACCACTGAGCTGCATTACCATTCCCTAAAGGTTGTTTCAGGATGCATGGATCCCCTGAGAAGCTCTGATGAAAAAAAATAAGTGTCCTATTGTCAAATAAGCATTGGAAGACTGGTTTGGCCCTCAGTTCCCTCTGGCCAAGCCTTTCCCTTCTATTTGAACAACAGAGGGCTCAGCCTTGAGAGAGCTTCTCTGCTTACTCACAATCTCTTGATATTGGTGATCTCATCTCTCCCTGGGCTTCGAATTCCATCCATTTGCCAACTCCCAAATTTGTATCTCCCATGCAGAGATACAAGTGCTCTGGCTGCCTTGTTACCATTTTTCATGAGATCTCCGCCCTAACATATTCAAGACTGAACTTTTCCTCTCCCCTTCCCGAGCCTTCTCCTTCACCTGCTCACTCATCTCAGACATAAGGACTCTTGCGTAAGCCTGAAAACTCCATCTTTCTTTCCTCTCCCATACCCAATCCATGCTTTGCTCATTTACTTTCAAACTATCTTGTGAAGCTGTCCACTTTGCTTGATTGTAGAATAATTGTCACCATCTCAGTTCAAGCTATCATCATCTCCTACGTGGAGAACTCCGGTATTCTCTTAGCTGATCTCTCTGCTTCCACCACCAAGCCCTCTCCATGCAGCAGCCAGGGTGGTCTTGTTAAGACAAATCAAGTCTGTCGCTCCCTTGCTTAAACCTCTTAAAGGGTCTGTGATTGCATTTAGGATAATTGAATGTGCTCTACAAGCCTCTGTAGGACTGGGTCCTGTTTTTCTTCCAGCCTCATTGTGCACCATCCTCCCTTTTGCTGCCAATGGTCCAGGTCCGTATCCTGCTCTCTATTCCCTTGTAAAGAAACAGGAACTAACTCCTAACAATACCCCATGATTCAGCCTAATGTTACTTCTATAATGTGTCCTTTCATAAGCCCCTGCCAACAATCATACATCTTCATACTGTATCTGTCTACATGAACCTTTCCACTTTCTCTTTTGGCACCGATTATCACTGTAATTTTATACAAGCAAACCTGGTTTTATTATGCTTCAATCTATTGAGTTTTTTTACAAATTGAAGGTTTGTGGCGATGCTGCATTGCCCAAGTCTACTGGTACCGTTTTTCCAACAGCATGTGCTCACTTCCTGTCTCTTTGTCATGTTTTGGTAATTCTTACAATATTTAAAACTTTTTAATTATTATAATATCTGCTGTGGTGATCAGTGATCTTTAATGTTACTATTGTAATTGTTTTGTTGTGCCAGAAACTGCAGTTATATGACAGTGATCTTAATTGATAAATGTTATATGTGTTCTGACTGCTTCACTTGCTGGCCATTCCCTCATCTCTCTCCTTTTCCTCGGGCCTCCCTATGCCTTGAGACACAATCTTGAAATTGTGCTAGTTAAGAACCCCACAATGACCTCTAAGTATTCAAGTGAAAGAAAGGGTCACTTTAAATCAAAAGCCAGATTTAAGGCTAGTGAGGAAGGTATGCCAAAAGCCAAAATAGGCTGAAAATTAGGCTTCTTGCACCAACCAGTTAGTCACATTGTAAATGCAAAGGAAAAGGTCTTAAAGGAAATTAAAAGTGCTAGTTCAGTTGGCACACAAATGATAAGAAAGTGAAACAGCCTCATTGCTGCTACAGAGAAAGTTTCAGTGGTCTGGACAGATCAAACCAACCAACACATTCTCTTAAGTCAAAACCTAATCCAGAACAAGACTCTAACTTTCTTCAATTCTGTATAAGATGAGAGAAGTGAAGAAAATGCAGAAGAAAAGTTTGAAATTAGTAGAAATTGGTTTATGAGATTTAAAGAAAGAAGCCATCTCCATAACATAAATATGCAAGGTGAAGCAGCAAGTGCCAATGTAGAAGCTGCAGCAAGTTATCCAGATCTAGCTAAGACAGTTGAGGAAGGCAGCTATAATAAACAACAAATTTTCAATGAAGATGAAAGAAGCTGATTTTGAAAGAAGATGTCATCTAGGACCGTCATAGCTAAAAAGGAGAAGTCAATGTCTGGCTTTAAAGCTTCAAAGGACAGGCCGACTTTCTCGTTAGGACCTAATATAGCTGGTCACTCTAAGTTGAAGCCAATGCTCATTTACCATTCCAAAGATCCTAGAGTCCATAAGAATTATGCTAAATCTACTCTGCCTGCACTCTATAAATGGAACTACAAAGCCTGGATAATAGCACATCTGTTTCCAGCAAGGTCTACTAAAAACTTTAAGCCCACTGTTGAGACCTACTGCTCAGAAAAAAAAAAAAAAAACACATTCCTTTCCATATATTACTGCTCATTAACAATAACCTAGTCACCCAAGAGTTCTGATGGATACATATAAGTAGACCAGGGATGTTTTCATGCCTGATAACACAACATCCATTCTGAAGCCCATGGATTAAGGAGTAATTTCAACTTTCAAGTCTTATTATTTAAGAAATACATTTTGTAAAGCTATAGCTGCCATAGATTGTAATTCCTATCATGAAACTATGCAAGTAAATTGAAAACCTTCTGGAAAGGATTCAACATTCTAGATGCCATTAAGAATATTTGTGATTCATGGAAGGAGGTCAACGTATCAACATTAACAGAAGTTTGGAAGAAGTTGATTCAAACTCTCATGAATGACTTTGAGGGTTCAAGACTTTAGTGGAGGAAGTAAGTGCAGATGTGAGAGAAATAGTAAGAGAATGAGAATGGGAAGTGGAGCCTGAAAATGGGAACAAATTGCTGCAAACTCATGATCAAACTTGAATGGATGAAAAGTTACTTCATGAGGATGAACAAAGAAAATGGTTTCTTGAGATGGAATCTACTCCTGGTGAAGATTCTGTGAATATTATTGAAATGACTAAAAAAGGATTTAGAATATTACATAAACTTAGTTGATGAAAGAAGAGGACCAACTTCAATTTTGAAAGAAGTTCTATGGGTAAAATGCTTCAAACAGCATTGCATGCTACAGAAAAGCGTTTCATCAGAGGAAGAGTCAATCGAGGAGTCAATTGATGCAGCAAACTTCATTATTGTTTTATTTTAAGAAATCGCCACAACCATCCCAACCTTCAGCAACCATCACCCTGATCAGTCAGCAGCCATCAATATGAAGGTAAGAGCCTCCACCAGCAAAGAAAGTGTGACTCCCCAAAGACTTAGATGATGGTTAGCATTTGTAGTATAGCCTAAAGTCTAATTAAGTGATGTCTCCGAATTTGTTCCTTTTGCTTAAGGTTGCTTTGGCTATTTGGGCTCTTTTTTGGTTCCAAACAAAGCATAGAATTATATTTTCTAGATCTTCAAAACATGATGTTGATATTTTGATGGGGATTGCATTAAATATGTAAATCACTTTGAATAGTGTGGATATTTTAATAATGTTGATTCTGCCAATTGATGAGCATGATATGTTTTTCCATTTGTTTATATCGTCTGCGATTTCCTTTCTCAGTGATTTGTAATTCTCTTCGTGGAGATCTTTTACCTCCTTGGTTAAATACATTCCTAGGTATTTTATTTTCTTTGTAGGTATTTTGAAAGGTATCGAGTGTTTGATTTAATATCAGCTTGACTGTTGTTGATGTGTAGGAATGCTACTGATTTGTGTACATTGATTTTGTAGCCTGATACTGTGCTGAATTTATTTATCAATTCCAGGAGTCTCTTGACAGAATCTTTTGGGTTTTCTAGATATAAGATCATATTGTCAGCAAAGAGCGATAGTTTAACCTCTTCTTTCCCCATTTGGATACCCTTGATATCCATCTCTTGCCTGATTGCTATGGCTAGAATTTCCAGCACTATGTTGAATAAAAGTGGTGACAATGAATAACTTTGTCTAGTTCCAGTTCTAAGTGGGAATGTTCTCAGTTTCTCTCAATTCAGTATGATGTTGGCTGTGAGTTTGCAATATATGGCTTTTATAATTTGGAGGTATGTTCCATCTATGCCTATTTTATTAAGAGTTTTTATCATAAAAGGGTAATAATTTTGTTGAATGCTTTTTCTGCCTCTATTGAGATGATCCTATGAACTTTGTTTTTGCTTCTGTTTACATGGTGAATCACATTTATGGATTTGCATATGTTGAACAATCTTTGCATCCCTGGGATGAAGCCCACTTGGTCATGGTGGATTATTTTTTTGATATGCTGCTGAATTCAGTTTGCTGGAATTTTATTGACGATTTTTGCATCTACATTCATAAGGGATGTTGGTCTACAATTTTCTTTTATTGTTGTGTCCTTTCCTGGCTTTGGTATCAAGGTGACTCTGGTTTCATAGAATGACTTGCAGAGGATTTCTTCCTTCTTAATGTTATGAAATAATTTCTGCAGTATGGGTACCACTTCTCCTTTGTAGGCCTGATAAAATTTGAACTATCACAAAAATGGAAAAACAAACACCACGAGCACTCACTTTTAAATTGCACTTGTGTAAAGATGGAAGTAATACTCAATGGAAATCATGTAAGTGGGAGGGTGGAGGAAGGGATAAGTGAAATTATACCAAATGAGTACAATGTACAATATCTGTGTGATGCGCACACTTACAACTTTCACTCAAGCAGTACAAATGCAATCCATGTAACCAAAGCATTTGTACCCTGTAATATTTTGAAATAAAAAAATAATAATAATAAAATGAAAGCTAGACTGAGAAATAAAAACAAAGAAACAGAAAGTATATATTGATTGGTTAATAAAAATATTGTGATCAGAGGCTCATAGGAACCTAACCATGTATTTCCTCTAGAAGTGATAGTTCAGTCTTTACTAAATTCAATGTTTATGACAACTTTATAAAACACAGCTCCTGAAAATAACAAAAATTGACTGCATCCAAAGACACCATTATACTAGACTTTCTTAATTGTCTGTTTAATGTCAGATATTCTTTGATTCAAAATTGGGAAATTAATGAAAGACCTCGAATACCAAATTTTAAACTGATGAGAATTTTTATGAGGAAGTCATAAGGGCTGGAATCAAATATTTATAATGGAAGTACTCATCAACCCTAACTCTCCCAGGCAAATGACATCAGTCTAATCTCATTCGTGCTGAGTAGAATCCAGAGTCATCATTTTTTGACTTGAAACATGATGTATTTCCGGATGGAAAGAAAGAAGTAAGGGTAGAAATTTAAATAATTTTAGCTTACCACGTTTTTGAAAATGTTCACAAGGCATGCTGCTATATATGACTCAAATTAAGTTTGTCAGAAATGTTGAACTGTTAAGTTTAAGTTGTGCTAAGAAAAATGTATAAGATGTCCAACTATCTGTCTTGTAAGTTCTCACATAAAAGGTTAATTTATTCCAATCAATTAATTTATTAAACGCAGAAAGGGCATATTAAGATATTACTGTAAAATAACTTTTTAAGTAATTAGTAAAACTATGACACAGAAAATTTTGACCTTTCACTGCTGGCTTCATTATTTTATGGTAAATGTAAAATTACTTCAAGGAAATCTTATTTCTTTCATTTATAATCACAATTTTTTTAACAGAAAGTGCTATTTAAAAATCTTTGATGAGTTCTTTTCTCTGAAATTCAAGTTATATCAGAAGTGCTTGTTTTTCCAATAATAATGAATCAGCAATAATTTATGTTTTCATGACTATCTTTTTTTTTAAAAAAGCAATGATTCTTAGGTAACTTGTCAAAAGATATTTTGATTTTGAGACAAGTACTTTGCTATTATATTAATTTGTGAGAAAAGGTTGGTTTATCGTTCACACTGAGTATCATTCCTAAAAGCTTTGTAGTTTGAAAATCCACACTGGAAGTATCCTAAATGCTATAGTACATTTTTAATTTAGGCGACATTTTATTTAATGCTTTAGTTGTATAATGTTATTATAAGCACTTACTTGGTGTCAGGCATTGAGATGGTTACTGGTTATGTATTTTCTCTAAGTCTGACAGTAACTATAGACAATAATATTACTATTCTGATTTTACAGATGAAGGCACTCGGGTTCAGAAGGCCTAAATATGTTGCTCAAGGGTTATTGAAAACTAATATAGGTTGTAAAAGAAAAATAATCAAACGTAGGTCTATGAAAACATCCAAACTCATTACTTTTTTTTTACTTTCTAAATTGAGTTATGAATAAAATCATAAGCTAATATTTACTTTTTAAAAAATGTATAACTTACAATGACAAACATGGCATAGAACACAGTATTTCTAATTGATTGATCATGGACTGAGGGTTGAAGAAAGCAATATAAAGGATTATTAGCCATTCTTGTTTAGGTAAGCAACTTATCACAAATGTCGTATTATTCTGTTATTTTCTGCCCAAATATTTTCTACCATGAGATACCAATGTAACAGAGGAAAACGTTTGTATTGTTAGGACTTCATGACACTTGTTTGAACCCACTGGCTGCTTTTAAGTTGGATTCATTCATCTTTGACATGTTGAAAACTTAAATGGGCTTTATTGACAGCATCTTACAAGGAATGGAAGTAAATTGTAAATGATTTGTATCAAATAGTTTGTCTTTCGTTCCTCATAAACCACAGCCTCTCTAGCTCTTGTCACTTTGGAATTCTTATATTAATAGTACAAATTACAACTTTCTTCTACTTCTTCCTTTCCACTCAATAGCTTAATTTTTCAAGTTAAGATATAGCTCATACACCAGAAATTCATCTTTTGAAGGTATACAATTCAATGGTTTTAGCATATTTATAAGGTTGTGCCACCATCACCAATATCTAATTCCAGAACATTTTCATCACCCAGAGGGAAACGCTGTACCCATTAACAGTCCTTCCCCATTCAGCCTCTTCCCCATTGCCTGACAAACACTAACTTACTTTCTGTCTCCATATATTTTTCTATTCCGGACATTTCATTTAAGTGAAACCATATAATATGCTTCCCTTTGTGTCTTGCTTCTTTCACTTTAGTGTAATGTTTCCATGGTTATATAGCATGTGAGTACTGCATTTCTTTTTATGGCTGTATCATAATCTATTATATGGATATATCACACTTTATTCATTTGTGAGTACATGGACATGTTGTTTCTATATTTGGCTATTCTGACTAATGGTGCTATGAATGTTCCTGTACAAGTTCTTTGTGCAGACATAGGTTTTCATTTATCTCATGTAGATAGTTTAGGTCTTTCATTTTTCATTACTTTCCCCCCTTACTCAGCTTCAGACATGCCCAGAACAATAGGAAATCTTTATAACCCTGAGCAAGCTTGACAAACACCCACTGGCACAGCTTCCTAAACCTGAACTCCATTTGCCTATGTTTTCCCAGAGCCACCCATTGGACAGATGCATCCCCCACATGGCAGTGTCACCCCTCAGAAGAACAGCAACCTGCTTGTGATCATTGTAGTCACCATTGGTGTCATCACAGTGCTGGTGGTGGTGATCGTGGCTGTGATTTGTACCCGACGTTCTTCAGCCCAGCAGAGAAAGTAGGTAACAGCTGGCTCCCAAGAGGAAAGAAGTCACCATCTTCTGGGGTTATGTTTTGGACAGCTCTCTTTCTGTGTTCTTTCATAACTCACCACATTTCCTTATCTCCTGACCCTGGCAAAACTACGTTTTGTCTATTTCAGTCCTATAATTAAGTAAGTGAAGGCTAAACTTGGAGATTTAATAACAAACAAAGCCATTTGGGACCCACTTGCATTTCTGTTTGCTCTTATTTTTCAAGACTACTTCTCAGTTTCAAGTGAGGGCAACTATTCCTTAAGTAACACTTGGAGAATGGTCTCTACCACACCTTTGCTTATGACCCTCTCTGCAATCACATACAAAAGGTTGGAGAAGTGTGTTCCTCTATAAGCTTGTTTATCATCTTTGACAAGGAGGCCTGTAGGCAGTTAATCAATACTTGTTGAATAGAGGCCTAAATATAGGATACCAAACTCAAGGTAGTTACAATACTATGGGGTGTTTAGTTTGGAGGCAACAGTTAAAGAAGATGTTACAAAAAGCTCAGACACTTGTCCTTGAGGATACATCAGAAAAATAATAATAAGTGGTTTGAGGAGAAGAAAAGAGAAGTTTATTACTTTGCTGCCAAAGGAGAAGGATGGAGACTCCTATCTGAAATGCCATTGTCTTAATAATAAATAGAAATACAGAGTTTTTAAAGGATGGGTTCTCAGCTTCAGGCAATTACTGTTCAGCTACAGCTGGTGATTCTGATCATCCCATCTCTGATGAAGACAATCTTGTGACCTCTGCCCAGGACCTCCCTTTAGCGAGTCTGGGCTGAGCCATCTCCTTTAGCATAAATAACAAAAGACTTACCTTGTCCCCTCCAACCACTGGCCTGAGGCAGAGATGCAGGTTTTAGTTCTCAAAAAGCAGTGGGAGGATGCTCTAAAGAGACAGAAAATATTTTTGCCATTTCAGGCCATTCCCTATTACATATTCCCCACTCTCAATTTTACACTTCCATATCTATGGCAGAAGGGGCGACTACTCTGTTACGAAGAAAAAAAGTCCAGAGATTCAAAATGGTTCAAATTTGCTGCCTGAGGTTAAGTGTCAGAGATTAACAGTTTAAATATTTTCATATGATGCAGCTCTAGATCCTAGCATATACAGAGAACATTAGTTCAAAGTACAAAGTTTAGAATGAAAAGGTGGTTTTAATCCAGCTTATCTCCTTACAGCAACATCCCATAACCAGCATATTAGCCTTATGTCAGCCAGTTCTGGGAGTTAGCAATAATCTCCTGGCCATTCTCTGCCTCTTTGACTCTCTAGCCTTTTTCAAATCCAGCCTGATGTGTCTCTTTCAGTTACACTCTCTCACTGGGTTGACTACCATAGGCTCTTCTTGGAAGTTTCTGTTTTTGTTTTTTTGGCCTCAGGCATGATGCTAGCTCTGAAAGCCTGAGGCATGGGCCCATCAGTGGCTGGTTTGACAACTATATACTATACACATGGCTGGACAAAGATTCTATAGCAAATAATTTTCCCACTTCTTTTGCTAATATCTTAGACTTTCTATTTTAAAAAATCCTACAACTCTAGTGGTTGATCTCTAGAGTATTTTCCAGCACTCTAAAGTGAGATGTTTAGAAACAGTGTAGGAGAAAAGGTCCATACTGAAGAAAGTGACATGGGGGTATAGACACAGTCTTTGTGCTTAATTTGTTTCTATAGGAGGGCAAATTTTATATTCACCTGCATTTTTGAAGCTGGACTATTTGGAACCTGATAAGAGTTGGTGTGCTGGTTTCAGGTTTCCAATGAGAATCCTAACAGAATGAGCTTAACTGGGCCATCCTCATGCATAAGCATTGTGGGAAGTCATAATTACCCATAGAGCTTCCAGAGGACTGGGCACTTAAATAAGGCTTTGGGTGAAAAGTAACTAAGGTATTGCTTGGTGCAGCGTTCCCAGGAAAGGGGCTCTGTAAACATGGAATGCTAGAACGTCAAGAAAGCAGGTCTCTGAAGCAGAACTGAGGATTCACATAAACAGAGGAGAAAGGAGGCACCAAAATCCCACTTGGCCTACTTTATAACTGTTTTTAAAACATTGGTGCATTCACTAAATGAACTTAATTTAACTAAGCCAGCTATCATGAGTTAGTTTTTTGATTTTCGTGATTTTTTTCCCATTGTCATTACTGTGAGAAGTATTTGAGGGTTATAGTGATCTGATGAGCTGGATTCCTGGATATATTTTATTTCTCCACAGAGAAAACACCAGTTTTCTCAAGGCCTAAAAGTGGGAATTGATGCCATGTTGAGAAACTCTCAAATCATCTTAAATCCTCTACCCTAAACAATTTGGTAAAAGCTTAAAGCTTTCATTTGGAAAGAGTAGTACCCTGGGTATGACTTGTTTTTAAATTAGGAAATGAATTAAAAAATAAATAATTCCATGAATGACTGAAAACCCAAAAGAAAGTAAATTTACAGCTGCTCACTTTGGTTTTTCCTCACCCCACCCTCAGAGTCTTTTAATATTTACTTGGTTTTTCACACTTTGTTTTATATAACAGACTCACTGGCATTTATTTTGGCCTCTTTGTTTACATATATTAGCAGAGAGAAAGAGAAAAAGAAAATTTTCTCCTTCAGGTTATTTCTGAGTTTTAATTTTGTTTTTCTTGAAGATCCCAAGCCCCTGACATCACCACCATTGAGCCCTTTAGAACAAATTGAGTAATGCAGGTGAAAGCAAAATCAATTCCAATCTGAAACAGAAATAAAAATCCTTTACAGGACTCTCAGAAAAATGGAAGTTTAATGTAATTAATAAGTGAAGTAATAAATACATTCATGGGTTTCTTTAATATCTCTGGCTGGAAGTGCAGGAGAATGTAAATTTTTCTTTGTGTTTTGTTGGGGAAGTCGAATCCAAGTGGATTGAAACATTTTTATGGACTATCAGTAATACCTTATTCAAGTTAGTGTCCATACATTTTATCTATTGGTTTATAGTGTTTTAAAATTTATGTGTGGGTATGTGTATTTAATAATGAAGTAGTCTATCTGATTCACAGTCTAGTGGGTAAGATTTCATTTTTATGATGTAAACTAGCTAACAAAAGTCAGAACCCAAGTTCCAGTCCTGGTTCTACTACTTCTTTTATTAAACTAATTATGTCACCTAAGGGAAGACCCTTAATCCCTGGTGGGCAGTTTCTTCAAATATAATGAGGAAATGGGACTAAGTACTTTCTATCATCCCCTCTACCTTGAAAACACAAAAATTCCTCCATGGAATACCACTAAATTATAGATTCACATGGTAGCATCTAGCTTTAAATTAATATGAAATAAAAAATAATTTTCCATTTCTTTCTAGTTATTTATTAATTTAAAAATTTTATGAGATTATTATAGTAGAAGATTATAATCGAAGATTATAGAATAGTATATTATAGTAGAATAGTATAATATGGAAAAATTATATTTTATGAAAACTTCAAGTTGATGAAATTTTTTTCTGTGTTTTTTAATAAGCAATAACATTTTCCTGGCCAAGAAACAGATCACATGCTATAAGTTAAAATTTATTTATAGATACCAAAGATAAAATATTTGACATGGAGCATATTCTGGAAATCCAGTACACATGGTTA
Organism: Avahi laniger; assembly: GCA_963575035.1. Lineage (NCBI taxonomy): Eukaryota > Metazoa > Chordata > Mammalia > Primates > Indriidae > Avahi > Avahi laniger. The sequence goes on along the minus strand of CAUYSK010124748.1, from coordinate 8,589 downwards.
TTACACTTCTAAGGAAGTTACCTGGATAGGTTATCAACGATATTATCTGAACACATTAAATTTATATACGTAAATAAATCACGAGGTTCACTTGACAGAATTGCTTGCTGTTCAACTGAGCCTTCTGTGTGATTTGACATGTGCACAGCAAGTTTTAAAGATTAGCACACATTCAAATCTTGACAAATAATAATTGTTTTCGGTACTGAGGATCAAATGTTTAAGCTCTTCAATGAAATCTACTGTATTTTAACTACTACAGGTCACTTTCACTGGTTTTCAACTTTTTAACATTTTAACTGTTTTTCAGTATTCGCCTCATAGGAATTTTAACTGACAACTACTTAGGACTTCGATATATTTTAATTCCATTTCAGAAAATACAGATATATTTGAGCATCTAGAATTTGCCCTGGGTTTCTAATACAAGTTTTTTTTTGTTTTTTTGTTTGTTTGTTTTGAATAGCAGTTAGTAGAATAAAAATAATGAAGGTAGAGAATAAAAAGGTTAGAAACCCTGGAGGAACTATATGGTTGGAAAAAGAGGGGAAATATTTGTACTTCCCAAAATAACTTTTCCTAGTTAATTTGTAATCAATTCTTCACACTCACTTTAGGCTTCCTTACTTCCTAAAGCCTTTCCTAAAACCCCAGTGGGGCAGAAATGTTCCTGCTTCAATCTCCATCAGATCCTGAGCATGTCTTTTGGTCACTGGAAAAGTACAGAGCTGTTTATTTGTTTGCCTCCTGTGATTAACTGTAGCAGAATATACCTAAGCATATAGTGGGAACTAATTTATTACAATGTGGTAAAAGAATCTATAAGATAATATAGTAGTATTTTAGAACTTTAATGTAAGTTTCATAAAATGGACACTCAACCAATGTTGGTTTTTACCCATTCCCATCCCCAACATACTGATAAAAAGTGGAAAAGAAGGAAATTTCCCTTGGAGTAATAGGTTATGTATAAAATAAGAAACAAGTGGACCAATAAAGAACCAGAGAAGAAGCTTTCAAAAATACTTCCATGTCAATAATGGAAAATTCTTATTATTCAATTCAAATAATCATTGCATGCTTAGTATGTGATTTGCATCATAAAAAGGAACAAATCTGATTAATATTAACTCATGAGCTGAAAATCTTTCTCCAATGCGCCACTGACTTCTTGATATTATTAAAAATGTTTCTGTTGGAGGCAAAGCCTTCTGTGATTTAGTCCCTTCTACTTTTTCAGCCTTACACCTGCCATGCTCCCGTGAATGCTCCTTACCCCAGCAATGCAGAAACTCCAAGGAGCTATACCATTTTTTATTCATTGGTTAAGCTCCCAATGCCTTACTCATCTTCATTTTGTAGTGCTTAGCACATTTCTTGACACATAGCCAATATTCCATAAATATTAACTGGATAAATAAATGAATAAATGTTGTAAAACAATGGATGATGTTAGAGAAGTGAAGAAAACAGAGTTTGCTCCAGTATCACTAAAGGAATTAGATTATCACAAAGGGAGCAACTAGATAGCTCAATAAGAGGAAAGTCATTGCCAGGGTGTGCAGTATAGAGATGAAGGAAACAATTCAGATATTCCAAAATTGCATTCACTTAAATGGTCAGGAAGGCTCCCTGAAAGAGAGAGTGAATCTTAAGGAATAAGTAGTTTGTAAGTAAATAGGATTGTGAAGGCATTCTAGGCAGAAGCTAAACAAATAAACAAATAAAAAAACAAAAAATAGAACACTGGCACTTGATTATGCTAGGAAAGCTATGCCATGGTATGAGAAGGAGAAAACAGAGATCCTTGGAGGATTCTTTGCTTTGCCTTTATTCAAGAATACATGGGCTAGGAAGACACTTTCCTGCTCTAAAGCTATTTTGGAAGCAGAAAGATTATTGGTACCTGTGGAAAAAGATGTATTGGGTATTTGGGGAGGAGATAAACATGTGAAATATTCTATATCTAATAGAAAAACTGGCTTTAAAATAAAAGGAAAAAAACCAAATAATTCACGAAGACAGTGCTTCTCAAACTTTAGGGGCATCAGAGTCACTTGGGGGGCTGTTAAAATATAGATCACTCCCCACTTCCCCAGGTTTCTGATTCAGTTGCTCTGAAGGGGCCTGAGAACGTGCATTTCTAACCAGTTCGCAGGTGCTGTTGATGCCTCTGGTCCACAGACCACACTTTTACAACTACTGCACTAAGAACATCTGTATACAAATTGTGGAGATGTCAATGGTGAAACAGAGGAACCGTGGGCTGCAATGAGCAGTAGTCATGTCAGCAACCAACAGATGGGCAGAAGGTCAGGATGACAGCTATTCCTATAGGTTTTAAGACAAATTTCAGACAATTTAGTTAGGAGCATATGTCAGTTTTATTACAAACCTGCTGTGGTAGAGGTGAGGGTATTGGGGTTGGCCTCTCCAAAGCCAAAGATTTCTCTTTTGATAAGAAACATTACAGGACACAAAAGTGGTTAGAAAGTCATTAATAGAATATATGCAAAAAGAAAAAAAAAGTCTATTTAGAGATCTTGAGATTCTTAAATGGCAGTCAGCTGCGTGAGTGAGTAGCTTCTAAGAAGTGGTCTCAATATATGAAAACCCATCAGAAAAATGCCTATGCATTTTATCAGGAATGATAATTTCTTCCCAGATGGAGGTTTTGAATCACAACACACAAAAAGTTCTGCCTTAGCCCAAGTTTGAAACTATTTTTGAAATAGAGGACAGCTGGGGATGCATGGTACTGGAGTCATAGGTACTGGCAGATGAATGAAACGAATGGATATAGTCAAGGGGAAACCAGAATTCATGATTTATTACAGGTTTCAAAAATTGTTTGGCTAATACACAGACTATTTACATATTAAGTTATCATGAGGCATCTGACCGTGCTGTCCTGGATTTGGGAATTGGTACTGTGGGAAGTCACATAGATGCTGGGGTTAAGTCATTTAGCATTTTGAACTGGTAGAGAGAAAGTTAACATGGTGAAGCCTCCCAGTTTGAGACTGATACTACATTCTTTCATGAAGTTACCAAGGATAGATTATATAAAGAGCAATGTATGAGTTGCAGATGAGTTTCCTGTGGGCACATGAAGTGTACAGAAATGAACTCGAGGAATGGACAGTTAACAGTGAGTTATCTTAGACACAGGAAAGAGATCTAGGAGTTATTTCAGACCATTGCCTGGAAATGTTCCTCAGCAGTGTGGAGCTGCTTAGGAAATCAGCAAAATGCAGGTAGTTGTATTTTTTCTCTATAAAGCTACAAAATAGATATTAAGTCTGTGGTTCTTTCTCTCCTGTCCTCATCAGCATGCTTCAAGAAAGTCAAAAAAGAAATGTTATGGAAAATTCAACAAATCACACCACCAGTTATTAATTGCCTAATATTTACAAAGCTGCTTATTCAGCAATGGGGAAATCAAAGCTCCCAATGGCTTTGCATAGGTTACAAAGTATTTTCACTGAGAGCAGCTTGTTTGAACTGTTTAGCAACCATGGAATGCAGCTATCGTAATAAAGTATTCATTGCAAATTAGGGAAATGGGAAGGAAGTGCTTCTCTGGACTTCTGTCAAAGCTAGATTTTAACTATTTTCATTTTGTCTTACAGGAGACATTATTTTAAAAGAAATAGAAGTTACAAGTAGAGATTTTTAAAAATTATAAAAGCTGTAGAACAGGGGTCAAAAACTATTTCTGAAAAGGGCCAAATAATAAATGCATTGTTTAGGATTTTCAAGCCATATGTTCTCTGTCATAACTATTCATTTCTGCCATGGGACGGAGCAAAAATGAATGAACGTGGCCATGTTTTAATAAAACTTTATTTGCAAAACCAGTTACAGGCAAATTTGGCTTGCAAGCCATAGTTTACTCACCCCCTCCTGTAGAGAATGGCTGGCATGAAGCATCATGCACTTTGCTTAGCATGCATGCAGGGAGCCTTTGAATCTCACTAGCCCCAAGAAGAGATTACCAACAAAAAGAAACACAAATCTATGGTTGCTTAATCCTTATCGAGGCAAATAAAAGACATGTGAAGCACGTTTTCAAACTGTGTTTTTCTCTCTTCAAAGGATGGATCTCACTGTGTTTGAATCTAGATACTTAGTGACTCCAAGGCAAAAGTGTTTTATTCTCCGAAAAATGTCCTCTAGCGGCCTTTTGTTTTCGAATAGCAAGCTTCCCAATTGCACGTTAAATTATACAGCTGAGGTATAGGCTTTCTTCTAAGCCCTGATCTTAGCTGTTGGCAAAATTCTGCCCTTTTTATTTCCATTTGACCTTTTGACACAACTCCTTCATTTATCTCCTAAACAGATGTTGCAGTCAGGTACCTAATGCCTAGCTCCAAAGATTGACATATGGCTCCATCCAACCCATTGTCACCTTGCGCACGAATCTGCAGCCAGTGAAGCTGGAGCGAGGAGCTCTCTGGCAGGCAGCCGAGGCCCTCGGGATTCAGCACCACATCTTCTATAATGCGGGGAGGCTCCAGGGAAGAAGAGCAAAGGCAGCCAAGAGGAGTCTGCCAATTCCTGGGTTTCACAGGGCTCCTCCTGGGAGTTCTTTTATTTCCTTTCCTGCTTCTAAGTTGAATTGACAGAGGAAAGAGAAAGAAGTGCCCCTGAATAGAGGCTCTCACTTTTGCCTTCTAACTTTGTTCCATAGGAAACGGGCCACCCACAGCATTGGCAAAAGGAAAGGCAGCCAGAAGGACCTCCGACCCCCTGATCTTTGGATCCATCATGAAGAAATGGAGATGAAAAATATTGAGAAGCCATCAGGCACTGACCCCACAGGAAGGGACTCTCCCATTCAAAGTTGCCAAGATCTCACACCAGTCAGCCACAGCCAGTCAGAAACCCAACTGGGGAGCAAAAGCACCTCTCATTCAGGTAATTATCTGCTCCCTGGCATCAGGGAACACGCCACTCTGAGCCTCACAAGAGAGTTTTCCACTCCTCCTTCTGCAGTGGTATCTTTCTCATCAACTTGAATGTTGATATGAGTCATTTATCAATAGTTAAAATAATCCAATATAAATTCGATTGATTAACCAGCTAAATGTCCTTCTCTGTTATCCTATTACCTGCCTTTTATAATTTTAATTATTCTTAAAACTGTTAAGAGTTTAAAAGTAATACAGTTGGGAAATATTAAAACGTGAAGCCTAAATGAATTGATTGCTTTTTGTTAAATCTTAAGCAAAAATTTTTTTCAAGGCAATACAATTTGAAGCCAATATATTTTTTAGTTCCCTATTTCTATAGATAATTGAAAGATGATTCTAAATCTGCTATCAGTTCTTTATGTTAAAAAATCAGATAAGGAATTTGAAGTATAAAAAAAATCAAATATTGTGTTACTTTGATTACCATCAAAATCAACCATCTTCCCCGTACTATCACATTATGTGATCACCAACCTGTCTTGATGGAGTCTGTTTGGAAGCTATGTTATTATACAAAGGGATATGAAGAGAAAAGCCTACCATTCAATGAATTGGTTCAGAAAATAATTGGTGTCCAGGAATAACTAAGAACACTAGAAAGTGGTTATAAGATAGTTCACTTTTTGTGGGTCCTCATATTATCTAAGTGCTTATAGGAGACAGACTAATCAACGAAATACTCTTTAAAAAATCCATGGTCTGCTCATGACGTGATTATAGAATGAGTAGCTGCTGTTTTTAAACTGAATTAAAATATTTTAGTTATTTGAATGTGTGACAGTTTACTGTATTCTATCAGCTCAGAACTGCAAAAATAAGGAATTCATTTTTTTATTTTCAAGCATGGATTGTTGAATCTGTTTTTTTCTAGCCCTTAAATGATAGGTAGATTCCCTAACTTCTCTGTCACTTTCAGTTATTTCTTTTTTCTTTCTTTCTTTTTAATCCATGGAAGCCTATTGAAGAACTTTCAGTTATTAAAGGGCAGTCTAGTTCTGTTAAAATCTGTAATCTGAAATTTAATTAAAGATTCTCCTTCCTTCTGGCCAGCTAGACTTTTGGCTCTGGAGGGGGTATCATAATTTGTTTTTTTTCATAAATCTTCCAGCACCTCAAAGTGAAATGGAGTGGCGAGGTTGGGCAGAATGATGGGGGTGCAGTCTGTTTCAGAAGCACCTTTGCATCTGTCCCTACCTCTCCACTCTTCCTGGGTCTGTGGGGGAAGACGGATGGGGTGAAGAGGGGAGGGGAGGAGGGAGGGCAGAAAGGACTGTTTCAAGTTCTTCACTGCTTTTCAGGACACGTGATCTGGCTTCTGTGTGGTATCCACATTCTGGGTCTCTTATGAAACACAAGTATGATTCTTAATGGGACCTTGTGGGATTCCTCCATTGCCCAGTTCCATGATGTGAGACACCAAGTCAGGGCTTAACACCATCCCACCAGGCATAGCTCACCCCGCTACCTCATGGGGTCTCTAGTGGGCCACCACACTTGGGAAAATTCCAGCAAGAGGACTCAAACCTGACCAACTTTCCACATGTCCACTTGGCCTTAAGGAATCCCCTATTTCCTTACCAGGCCCAATGATAAAAGAGTGTGGGCTCTACCACCGGCCCTCTCTCTCTCAGCCCTGCTCTCTTCAACTACTTTTCCCTCTCCTTAGCTGAATACAGAGTAGACCAGCAAGCCTGCTGCCTGAACAGGCTTCCACCTGGGGAAGGAATGAAAAACAGATCTCCTTTGCAGGAACCTCTGTGTTTCACAGATGATTCCTCTTGCAACTTTGTTCTTGACTGGACTCAGGAAAAGGAGAACAGCTTATGGGAAAAGAATTGCCTCTTTGCCGTCAAAGGTTTTGCCAAATGACTTCTAGGACACCTCCTTCTTGCCTTTTCCCTTCATCTTTTATATAATGAGATGACATTTGGGGGCAGCCATACTAGTTTTGATGTCTCTTAACAAATCCTGGGGGAAGGTTCAATCCCAAATGATGGCTGTTTTCTTTAAAATGAGAGGGTAGTTGTGCCAATTTGTCCTGAATTTGAGGATCTAGTTGCCAATTTTGTAAGAACAGAGAACGTAGCCCTCAAAATCCCTCAAGTTATACTTTACATTGTGTTCGTTGTGTTCTTTGGTGTTCTCCTGGTTAAAAGAACAAAACTTAACATTAGTGAATAGCATTACCAAGAAGCATTATCTTTAACAATGGAGTTTCTGAGTAGGCAATAACTTTGTAAGGAGAGATTGCTCTATGTTAAGTTCTGTGATTGGCACTTGTATACATTATCTTAATCCTCACGAAATACTTGGAGGTAGGTGCTGTGCTGTCATTCTCTTCATATAATAAATGAAGCAACTGAAGTTAAGAAAGGTTAAGTAACATGCTCAGATTTCAGAGCTAGTATCAGCCAGCCAGGATAAAAATCCATCTGATTTCAAAATTCAAGCTTTGTTGATCCAATTTTAATTAATTTTTGTAATACTTTTATATAAGTGCTTATCCTATTTTCTGCCCATGAAATTAGCTCTTTGGATAAAACTAGAAATGCATTTGCAATATTTATACTTTAGCTATGGGAAAGAAAATTGAATTGAGCAAAAGCTGAGTTAACAACAATATAAATTTCATCAAGTGAAATTTTCCTATTGCTTTTACACATTCTTTCCTACTTCTAGTATCCAAGATGCTTAAACAAAACCTACTTTATTCCCTAACCATCCAAATAGAGTATCCTACTAAAATATCCAGGAATTAAGATGATAAAAGTCATTTTCTCATGACACATCTTTTCTATATTTAGTGGATTTCAAAATTCTCTTCTTCACTTAACAATTTACAACAGAGAAAGGCAAGTGTTTGGGTCTATTTGATCTCCATGACATTTATAACAGAATTCGCTTTCTTGAAATGAATTTATCCTGTAGTATAATTCTACTACAACAAGACCAGAGGATTAGTTTCTTACTTTCACTTCTAAAGATTGAAGAAGTAAATTTCAACATTATGGCAGTTGGTGGTATTCAATTTTTTTTTTAAAAAAAGATGTTCAATGAAGTGAATAACATTTCGAAAGGACTATATAACATCTAATGGCCAATTTGACTGAATACTTTTTATTAGATATTTTGAATTATTTACATGTTTATTAAATCTTTTATTTAAATTTCCTAACCCTGTTTGGACCAATGGTGAATAATGTCAGGTGGTCTCTTTAAGAGACAAACCACAAAGTGATACTACCAAAAAATTTTATACTCAAAAAGAGAAATAGAAAAACAATTTTGTTCAAGTTCCCAATGAACTCATACAATATCAAGTATAGTCCATTCCTAGAATGAAAAAGCAATTGCAAAGTCAAAAACATACATACAGACACCCAGTAATATCAAATGACTTATTAGAAAACTGTTACTCCAGTTGAATCTAGAATTATTATTTTTTTTTAAGAACCACATAAGGCCGGGCGCTGTGGCTCACGCCTGTAATCCTAGCACTCTGGGAGGCCGAGGTGGGCGGATCGTTCTGAGCTCGGGAGTTCGAGACCAGCCTGAGCAAGAGCGAGACCTCATCTCTACCAAAAATAGAAAGAAATTAATTGGACAGCTAAAA